>JAEQBH010000236.1:0-187420 GCA_016808115.1 Tetrastigma voinierianum | reverse complement strand
TGAAAATTTCGCTAGCTTAGCGAAATTTGTACTCATGAAAGTCATGACACCAATTAGCAGCCCTTGCCAATTGCGCCCTTGCCAAATTCCTAATTAAGCGAGAATTCTCACAGCCAGCGAAATTTGCGGCCTGTCGGCACTTTGTAATTAATGCAACCGCCTTCAAACTTGGTAATTACTCTCCTATCCTATAACTTAACTTAGTTATTAGGGTTTTGGTATTTTATACCTTGAGAGTCTATGTACCCTCGTGTTTGTAATAAAAGAGAGGAGAGGGAGGAGAGGAAGAGAAGAAAGACAAGTTTTGAGTGATTTTAGCAAGTTTTCATTCTTTGCTTTTGTAAATAAAAGTTTGTTTTATTTTAAGTTTTGCTTTATTTTCTCTTCTCTCTCTTCTTTCTCTCTTCTTTCTTTCCACTTTCGGTACTTGACACACACCTCTTGAAGATGACAATTCAAGAGATGTAGCTAAGCCTCCCCTTCCTTTGAAGGAAGGAAGCTAGCTTGAGTAGGGTTAAGCATGTTGTCCTCATCTTGCTAAAGTTATGGGTAGTGTATTTATGGCCCTTATCTTCAAAACTCAGTTGCATAACATGGATGTTATTGTCTTGGCCAATACTCTCCATGCTTTAGATCCAGTGCTTAGTGACAGGTACTGTGGCTCTTTAGATGGTCCTTACTTGCCTATGAGGTAATATTCACATGTTAGGGTTCTTCAAATTAGGGTTAAATAACATTTGCTTTTATTGTTTTGTGATACTCTCCTGGCACAGGGTTCGGTCTTTCCGGATGAGAGATGCCTTGTGATTCTTTAGATGGTCTTCCCCACTAGCCCTAGGTCCAATACTCTCCATGCTTTAGGGTTGAGTCTTTCGGGTGAGAGATGCCTTTGTGATTCTTCTAGATCTTTCTGAGCCTCAAAAATGATAAAGAATGTTGGGGTTTTAAACAAAAAAGGGGCCATAACTACATCATGTTGACTCACATAGGAGGATAAAACCTGAGGACATGTGTTTGCCCTAGCACGAGATTAGTGACCTAAATCTTCAAAGTAAATTTCTTATTGTTAATTTCGGTTTTTAGCTTTCGAGTTTTACAATTTCTGTTTTTCAAACCATTCCCCTGTTTTGAATGAATTCTAAGAGTCGAATAAGGCACCTTCATTGCCTAATGCGAACCATTTTTATAGGAAGAAAACCCATCCCGTGTTCGACCCTAGACCACTATGCAGTAGCTTGACTACGATTGTAGGAGCTTAGTATATAAATATTGATTTTAGCTCAGCCTACGTAGCCTGAAATCAAATGGCGCCGTTGCGGGATGGTGCCTGACTACTAATGGTAAGTTGAAGAGTACTTGTGATCCATCACAAGTGAAGGTAGCCTTTTACCTCTTTTGCATATCGATTCTGTGTTGCCGATTTCTAGCATGGCTTGATGTTGCGGTCGACTCGATTTTTAATTCAGTCATTTTACTTCTTTTTGTTAGATTAGTTTTAATTTTTCTTTTAGCACTCTTTGTTGGTTCTAATTTGTTTGTCTCTGATTGTGTAACAATGTGCATGCAACAGTCGGATAGAGCGAATTGCATTTGAACTAGGATTAGTACACAACGACCTAGCTAGTGAGGTTAGTGCACAAGCGATACCGCATGGATCCCATACGAGGAGCAACAGGCCAACGGGAACCCCATGAATCCCGAATGCATATAAGACCATGAGGATCACATCCACCCTCCACAGAGTTAGTGCCCCATCTGTATCATTCCTCCACGCTGTGATGTGCGGTGAGGCCATATTTAAGTACCCTACTTCCCACATACCATGGTATGGGAAAATGAGCTCCAGCACACACATCTTAGGGATTTTGAGGAGGTATACACTACCTTCAAAGGAAGGTATGATGGATATGGATTTGCTGAACTAAAGGCATTTCCAGTGACCACCGAGGACAAGGCCAAGATGGCTGACTCATTGAGATTTAGAACCATAAGAAATTGGGATTTGGCGCAAGCGAGGAGTTCTGAAGAAGTTTTAAGTACTCATAAGACAAACAATTTGAAAAGACAAATTTATACCTTTACGGCTCATGGGGTGAGAAGTTTTACCGGTGTTGGGAGAGGTTTTAGAGACCATCGGTGCATGTCCACCATGGCTTTGACACATGGATGTTAGTGAACCACTTCTATGGTGGTATGTCTCCACATATGGCGACTTTTACAGAAACCATGTGTGGGGAGACTTTAAGCAAACGCTCTGATGAAGCCATGGATTTTTTAAATTACGTGGCTGAAACTTCTAAGGGTTGGGATGAGCTTAACCCTAGAGAAACGGATAGGATGAAACCACCAGTCAATCAAAGAGTGGTATTTATGTAATACCTTTGAATGATTAGATGGAAATGAGGGCTGGAGTTATCAACTCCTAGCTAGAAAGGTAAGAATTTGGAGGAAAACGGCTCAATGAAATGTGACGTGGTAGCTGACCTGCCTGACCTAATCCGCAATTTCCAATCGGCACAAAGCAATAGAACTCTTGTTCCATGACCCACCATGAGTGAAGGATTTGATGTGAGAATGTGCACGCACCTTTGTAGGACAATTCAAGCTGACAACCAAATGCTCCATAGGAATACTTACAATCGGTGGAGAGGAATCCCATCCTAACCTTGCATGGAATGACCCCCACAGCATGTACCACGGGGGCCAAGCCTGGTTGGTTTCACTCCTCACGGTCACAACAATACCATCCTCTTCTCCAGTAGAACAAGAAATTTACTCAATTTGAGTAAGGTGGTGGGCAATTTGTTAATGACCAAAAATGGAACCAATGTGCAATTGACCTGAAAGGATTGATACTTATCGAGAAAACAGACCACAAAAATTTGATGACCTCTGGTATTCAATTACAAACATTAACAAGTTGCTAGAGGGACAAGAAGAGGAGAGTTCTCATCCCAATTCTTCCAAAATCCTAAGAAGGGGATCCATGAGGGTAAATTCGGGGAATGGATGAGAGTTAAGTCCATAATCACCTTGAGAAGTGGAAGCGAGGTTGATCAACCTGCACTTGGCTTTGGTATTGAAGAATCCGAGGCGGGAGAAAAAATGCAACCTGAGCATATTCTCCTAGAGGATGACACAATGAAATGCTCGTATACCTCCTTTTCCACAAGCATTGAGAGGAAAGACAAAGGAAACTCAACAAGCAGGCATGCTTGAGGTCTTAAGGCAAGTAAAGGTTAACATACCTTTGCTTGATCTAATCAACAGTACACCTTATGCAAAATTTTTTAAAAAGTCTATGCACCATAAAGAGAGGATTAGGCATTGAGAAGAAGGCCTTTCTCTCACTTTGAACATATCGGTGCCTAATCCAAAGCAAGTACCTGTTAAGTGATACAAGGATCTGGTTCTCCACTTGCATGCAGTTCATATTGGTGGGAATTGCATGGAAAAGGCATTGCTAGATTTAGGAGCCAGTGTGAATCTTATGCCATTTTCAGTATACAAGCAGTTAGGTTTAGGTGAGCTTAAACCTACCTCAATCACACTCTCATTGGCCGATAAGATCGAATTTAGAAATCCCTAAAGGGGATAGTTCAGGGGATGTCCTTGTCAAAATTAGGCAATTTCTACTATCCGGTAGATTTTGTAGTCCTAGACAGCGCACTTACGATCCCGATAGACAAATCATTATGCCAATCATTTAGGGGAGACCATTTACGGCCCCTTGCCAATGCAATTAATGTGCAGGAATGGAATCATGCAATTGACATTTGGTGACATGATATTGGAATTGAACATTTTGATTTGAATGACAACCAAATTGTTAAGAACACGAAAATCCTATAGCGATAGAGTTGTTTGATTGATCGGTGTGCGGGTATAACAGGTGCCAGAAATACAAAAAGTGATCAGCCTTGGTGATGAAGGAGAATTGGTCTGCGATAGCACGATTGCAAGCCAATTTGCTCGAATCCACAACCATTCCGGAGGAACGGTCCAACTTATGGCCACCTAACATCATGGAGACGAGGCGAGCCCTTTGCATGGAGTTGAGGAGATCATCCTCCTTGACCCCTTAGTATTCCCGAACTCGAACTGGTTCGGTGTTGTCCAAGCAGAATATGATTCACAATTTTAATTTTGTCATATATTAGTCAATTTTGTCGGTTAGATTATTTTTTGTTTAACTTAGGATAATTTTTATAGTTTTTATAGTATCGTATTGTGTATTAGATTTTAATATCGGTACCTATAAGTTAAAATTCATAATATATAATTTCAATAATTAATGTTAAAATTTTGATGTATTGCGGGAGGCGAAATGGCGAGTCGGCCCGGCTTAGCAAAAATTGGTGCAGGAGACTCTTCGGCTACCATCTTTGGCTTATAAAAGCGAGGGGAGGGGTTGGCCTCAAAACACATTTCATATTCTCCCCCTCGGCGTGCCACTGAGCTCCCACTTTGCCGCCGTGCCACGAGCTCCCAGCTGCCCGGCGGTGCCATTGCATTCCACGGTGATCTTCGGCCACGGCCCAGGCCCTCCTTAGCCTTCATCAACGCCGTGACGGTCACTTTATCATCGAGGCGGCGGTAGCCCGAGCCTCCACAGTCATCTGCTGAGCCGTGGGTGAATTGCTTCACCACACGCGCGCTAGGCTGGCCGTCAACAGTAGCCACAGTTCGATACGGTACCACGCCCCGGTCCTTGGTATTCTATTGAGCCACGTTTATCACATTCGGAGGTGTTTGATTTCGATCCGCGAGCCGCACGGGTCGGTGAGGGTGTCGAAGAAATCCGGCTGACCTTCGGAGAGATTGGTATTGAAACGGTTAGTCGGGGCCCCAGCTACATATTGATTAGGTCCACCCCTTTTGACATTTTACTTTAGATATCGGATATGGTCGTGCGAGGGTGGGTCCGTGTTCGACCTCGGGTGAGGTTTACTTTACGAGCCGGGTCGCGACACGATTACCGGCACACGAGCCATTACATCCCGAGGCCCGTGCGTGAGCCTGCAGGATGAGCGTTACGAGGCGGATGGGACCTCGGGCCCCATCCCGGTACCTCGAGAGGAGAGCTAGGAGGGCCGGCCTTCAGCGGGCCAGCACTTCGGGCCCAGGCGAATCATCATCTTCTAGGCTAGCCACCATCACCCGATTCGCATCGGTGGGGGCGACACCTTCACCTGATATCACTAGGCCTCGCGGATCGGAGGCCCAGCGTTGAAGGGACACCCTATTAGGGAATGCGGTCATGTGTGAGCCATTTCGTGAGTCATTCTCGGGCGTTCTGGATTGATGCTTGACCCGGATACGGGAGTCGATGGTGTCGAGGAGGTATTCGCTCACTCCAGTTTATGACTCAGGGACGATTCGCGCAGAGTGGTCGGCGGTTCTACCCTCTCCATGACATCTCGGGATACGAGGCGGTCCACGGAGATCCATTTCGGGATATAGATGACCCGCGAGGTGTACTTTCGATCCAGTTATTTGCGGCCACTTGAGATTGCGCCTGCCGCCTTGTGCGGGGTTATAGGGTTGGGCAGCCCTCGCCCGGAGCGATGGTTGGAAGCAACGGCCGGGGGGATGTGACTGGCCCGGTTCTTTATCGGAGGCAGCTTCCTCCTCATATCTTTGCTCATCGTCACTCTGCTTCTTTTGTTTATTCCCTCTGACGTATGTGCGGAGGGAGGGCATCTTGGAGGCATTGTCTGGATCTGACGAATTGCAGTTCAGCGTATCAGAAGTGAGTGATTGCCAGCTGCTACGGAGTTTGAGAGAAGGTCAGGAGAAGGCCTCCTCCTGACCCGGAGAGCATACCACTACTTATTCGAGGCTCCTTTTCCTATGTTCTTGGCGGATGGGATTCCGGAGGAAGAACACGGGATAGAGATGCGAAAACTGACTGCCTACGGTGGCGCGATGGACCGGATTATGACTATACCTGTCCATTTCCATATACGCCGGCGAGACCGGGAGGATGGGTGAGGGAGGCTGAGGATGCGCCTGCAGAGGCGATCCACATCACACCCAGGTACGAGGAGGAGTCCCACTCATATTTGGTCGTTCACCGCAGTCTCCTCCGCCCATTTACTTCGATTCAAACCACTACAGATACTCCGGGCCCTCATATTCAGCACACGGTCACGGAGTATACATATGTCAGCTCGGGGTGGTGGGTGATGGATGCGATGCACACTGTGACCTCTCGGGGCGGCCCGGCATACGACACATGACCGGAGATTGGCTGGGTTTGAGGCCACTTTGGGACCAGTGCCATTCCATGCTTCATCGGATCGCTGACCGATACGGTCTTCCTCCATGATCTGCCCGGAGAGGAGCACATGCGATGCGACCATCATTGGATATCTGGCGGCGGTTGCCGGTAGCTTCACACACCCACCCGCAGCCGGTGAGGTGGCGTTAGGTTTTCTTTTGATTTATGTATAGTTGACTTTATCAAGCGCTACCATTTTGATTATGATTTTTATATTAGCCATAGTAGAGGCGTGATATGTTTGTGTGTAACACATTGCGCATGTATTAAGCCATTTTAGTATTTAAAGCTTCTTTCGGATTATATATATATTGACTTTTTACCTTATTGTGTTTCTGCTTGTGTCCCCTATGTATAAGTATGTGTTTTTTTTTCTTTCAAACTACATAATTAAATTGCTTGAAATTGAACAATAGAGTGTTCAAGTGAACCGTGAATTGCTAAATTGAATGATTGAATCATCATTTTGTCACTTCTATGTTAGAACAAATGCCATGCTTGAAACAATTTGTGTTCAGTCACTGTTCCGGCATGTTCAACTTGGAAATTTCCCCCTTTATGCTATGTCACACACTGCACTCTAGATTGCTTCAATAGGTTGTAAATTTGTATGCCTCCTTCCACTTTGCAAAGCCGGCCTTAGGCATGTTGACAACCTAGGATAGATTTGAGTTACCAACAATTGAAGACCAATGTTGTCTTCCAAAAAGGAAAAGAAAGAGAAAAAGAAAAGAAGAAAAAGAAAAATAAAATCGTGGAGTTTTGCTTTGAAACCCGAGCACGGTCCGCGGGGTGTATGGCGAAAGCCTTTGAAACCTGATGCCCTAAGCCTTAATTGGTTGGGAGTCATCGATTTTGTGTTCGATTACATGGGTGGATAGGTAGAATTTAGCGGGTGCGATTGCTTGATTTTCGAAGTCAGTTGAAATTAGGAATTGAAGCCTTTAGGTTAGTGGTCTTTGATCCTTTTGGCTTGTTCTTTCGGCAAGTGGTTAGGGTCGTCGGTGGACCCCGTTACATGGACTTTGGTGAAGTGGATTTTTAACGTGCATCCTACAATATAATTGAGAAAGCAAGAGAAGTGTAACCAGCCCTATCTTAATTGTTCAACAGTTTAAGGCCATGTCAATGCTAGGTTGGGGGGGAAACAAATTTTGCATTTTATTGACTCAATCTAGATACAAAATGAACCATTAGACTTAGGTGGAAATCCAAGTTGAAAATTGTAAAAACTCAGTGTTGTTCTAAAATTGTCCTTTTATGGGTTTTATTCTTGTATATAGGTTTTCAAATGTTGATTTCAATTGTTCAATTTAAAGTAATGTAGTTTGTATAAGTCTAATAACCTTTTGAAACGGCCTTTTTGAAAATCACCACATGCATCTCAATTCTTATTTTGCATTGCTAGGGACTAGCAACGTTTCGGTTGGAAATTGTGATTAGTGCTCAAGAAGTACGAATTTGAACCCTATATTAGATAGGTTTGAGTGCTTTTTGATCATTAATCATGTCATTTATCCCAATTGGAAGTGTTCATGTCATCTTAAGTAACACTTATCTGGTGGGGTGTTTTGGTTGTTTGTAGACTTTTATACACATTTGAACTTCAACCTCAATGCAAATGATCGATCATGAGGTTGGAATTTTAGTCTCGACCATCCAACAAGCCCAAAATCAATGGAAAAACCACAAAGTAAAGTGAAGAGAAAATGAGATCAGTTGAAGACATGGCAGAGGAATGCGAGACGACAAAGCAGGCAATTTACGCAGCACGGTGGCAACGATTCGCAACCCTTGCGGAAGTGCAAGCGTTAGCAAACAATTATGAAATCTCGGCACGCGTGCGAAATTAAAGCTCAACACCTTTGTGCAGTGCATTCGCTTCTCACTGAAATTTAACTGGCTTAGCGAGAATTTCGCTATGTGAAAATCGACCTTGCCCAGTGCGCAGCCCTTGCGATTTAAGCAACCGCGCCAAATTCACTAATTGAAATTCTCACAATAGCGAAATTGGGAGCCTCGTCATGCTTTGTAATTAATGCAAATGCTTCAAACTTGGTGGTCTCTCCTATCTATAACTTAACTTAGTTATTAGGGTTTTGGTATTTTATACCTTGAGTCTATAAATACCCCTCATGTTTTGTAATAAAGAGAGGAGGAGAGGAAGAAGACAAGTTTTGGTGATTTGTAAGTTTTCATTCTGCTTTTTTGTAAATAAAGTTTGTTTTATTTTAAGTTTTGCTTTATTTTCTCTTCTCTCTCTTCTTTCTCTCTTCTTTCTTACTTTCCCGACACCAAGCACACCTCTTGAAGATGACAATTCAAGAGATGCTTAGCTAAGCCTCCCCTTCCTTTGAAGGAAGGAAGCTAGCTTAGCGATAGGGTTAAGCATGTTGTCCTCATGTACTAAGTTCTGGGTAGTGTATTTATATGGCCCTTATCTTGAAACTCAGTTGCATAACATAGGATGTTATTGTCTTGGCTTTGTCTCTCCATGCTTTAGATCCGATTAACTTAGTAGCGGAGAATCATGGCTCTTTAGATGGTCCTTACTTGCCTATGAGGTAATATTCACATGTTAGGGGTTCTTCAAATTAGGGTTAAATAACATTTTGCTTTTATTGTTTTGGCCAATACTCTCCATGCTTTAGGGTTCGATTACTTTCGGTGGAGATGCCTTTGTGATTCTTTCTAGATGGTCTTTACTAGCCTAGGTCAATACTCTCCATGCTTTGAGTTTGATGCTCGGGTGAAGTGCTGTGGATTCTTCTAGATCTTCTGAGCCTCAAGAATGATAAAAGAATGTTAGGGTTTTAAACAAAAAAAGGGGCCATAACTACATCTGTGTTGACTCACATAGGATAAAACACGAGACATGTGTTTGCCACCAGCTTGCCAAGTTAGTGACCTAAATCTTCAAAGTAAATTTCTTCATTGTTAATTTCCAGTTTTTAACTTTCAGTTTTTACAATTTCCTGTTTTTCAAACCATTCCCCTGTTTTTGAATGAATTCCAAAGAGTCCAAATAGAAAGCCTTACCTTCATGCCCTAATGCAAACCATTTTTATGAAGAAAACCCATCCCGTGTTGATACTAGACCACTACTCTACTGCGGTAAACCCATTCTGGCGGTTGTAGGAAACTTAGGTATATAAATATTGTTGATTTTAGCTCAGCCCTCTTGTGGCGCGAGATCAGCCCGCGCCTCGATGATTGTATCAAGCCATAAAGACTTTTCTTCGACACACATAATCCTCTTTTCCTTTTACTATGAAACCCTCTGGTTGTTCCATATAATTTTTTTATCTAAATCACCATGGCAAAATGCAGTCTTAACATCCATATGCTCAATCTCCAAATCAAGACTTACTACCAAGCCCAAAATTACACGAATAGACGACATCTTAACAACAAGAAAAAAAAAATCATTAAAGTGATACCTTTCTTTTGTAGCATTAATTTGTGAAGTGTGTTCTTCTTCTTCCTCTGTAAACCCACTTGTTCTTTAAAGCTCTTTTCCTTTTGGCAACTGACAAGTTCAAAGAATGATTCCCATGCAATGACTTCATCTCATCTTGCATAGCATCAACCCACTTCATCTTATTTTCATTTTCCATGGCTTCCTCATAACTTTCAGGTTCTCCCCCGTCAATTAGTAATACATAATTATCAACAGAATACCATGTGGAAGGATGTCGATCCTACGAAATTAGACCTCAGTGGAATACCTGATGGGCATACGCTGTGGTATTTGCTCATGAACATCATCATCCATCTCGACCTGTGTAGGAGTTTCAACATCTGTGACATGTTCATCATTATGTGCTTCATTTCAACCTATATAGGAAGATCTGTCAAAGGAACTGGATCTAGGTCAATCAGATCATCACTATATTGAGACTCTATTGTATTAGTCTTCTCAATGTCCTATATGGTATGATCTTCCATAAAGACAGCATCTCGGCTTCTTACAAGTTTTTTCTACATCGGATCATAAAACCTGTAACCAAGCTCATTCTGACCATAGCCAATAAATACACAAGGTCTTGTCTTAGCATTAAGTTTAGACCTCTCATCTTAGGAAATATGCATAAAATCCTTACATCCAAAGACAGTATCTCGGTATAGTGATGCTGTACCGATGACATGTTCATCATTATGTGCTTCATTTCAACCTATATAGGAAGATCATCAAAGGCTTTGGATCCGAATTGTCCAGTCATCACTATATTGAGACTCTATTAGTCTTCTCAATGTCCTATATGAAAACAGTCTTCCACCAAAGCGACATCGACTACTTACAAGTTTTTTCTACATCGAATCATAAAACCTGTAACCAAGCTCATTTTGACCATAGCCAATAAATACACAAGGTCTTGTCTTAGCATCAAGTTTAGACCTCTTATCTTTGGGAATATTCATAAAATCCTTACATCCAAAGACAAGCAAGTGATCATAAGAGATTTCATTATTTGACCAAATTCTATTCGAAACATCAAATTCTAAAGGAACTCATGGTGCAAGATTGAGAACATGTACAACAGTATTCAAAGCCTCACCCCAAAAGGATCTTGGCAACTAGGACTGCAAAAGTAAACATCTTACCCTTTTTACCAGTGTCTTGTTCATTCTCTTAGTCGACCCATTCAACTGAAGAGTCTTGGGAGGTGTCTTTTGATGTTGAATACCATGTTGTCAACAATACTCATCAAAAGGACTAGAATACTCACCCCCATTATCAGTCCGAATGAATTTCAATTTTTCACCAAATTGTCTCTGTAAGAGCATGAAGCGTTTAAACACATCTAACCTTGGTCTTTTTTTGTTTACAAAGTATAAACCCAAATCTTTCTTGAATGATCATCTATAAAAGTCACAAAATATAGAGATCCACCAAGTTTTTTTGTTTTCATAGGACCACACACATCAGAATACACTAAATCAAGCATACATGGCTTCCTTGTATGGCGATGTGTCTTGAATGAAACTCTAGTCTGCTTTCCTACTAAACAATGAGCATACATCTTCAAAGATCCCTTCTTCAAACTAGAAAGAAGATTCTTCTTAGCCACAATCATCAAACCCTTCTCACTCATGTGATCGAGTTTGTTATGCCAGAGCTCAAATGTGCTATCATCATCCATCGCATTGATACCACAGATAGGCCTGCCACGCATTAAATACAATGAGAAACACTTATTTCCTTTTGCTACTATAGAGCACTTTGTGAGCTTCCCATGACTATGTGAAGGTGTTCTGAGGCCATCATCATCAAGCTTCCCTATGGAGATTAAATTCATGCGAATATCCGGAATGTGTTTAACATTCTTAAAAAAAAAAAACAGTACCATTGCTGGTCTCCAAACGCACATCTCCTATACGAATGGCTTTAGCTGAGTCATCATTACCCATCCTAACACTTCCAAAATCACCGGATGTGTAGGATGTAAAGAAATCTTTTTTAGGGTGTAGCATGGATTGAGGCACTGCTGTCAATCACCTAATTGGTCTCTTGATAAGCAAAGTTAACAACATTACTATCATAAACAATAAGGAAATCTGGAGTGGTAGTGGCAACTTGTTCATCTTCACCACCATTGTCATTCTTCTTTTCCTTCACTTTCCCTTGTTTCATATCTTTTTTTAATTAGCGACAATACTTCCTTATATGTGCTTTCAAGTGGCACTAGTGACACTCAACATTGGCAAACTTGTTAGTCTTGCTTTTGCTTCTATCTACATTGCGGATCTCTACTCACCTCCCCTCCCCCTCATTTTAGTAACTAGGACATTTGATTGTGAAGAAGAACCCTGTGACTTTCTTCTCATTTCTTCATTCAGAACACAACTCATAACCAAATCCATAGTCATAGAACCATCCACGAGAGCTAAAGTTAGACAAGAAGTTCATCTTTACTGATACGACAATGTACAAAGCCACAACCCTTGCACCTCTTCCTCAAACTTGTGTTCATTCGACCAGTGATTAATAATACCTTGGAATTTATTCAAGTGATATGTCATAGGAGTTCCATCTTGATACTTCAAACTAATCATCTTCCTGATTAGAAACAATTTATTGTCACTAGTCTTTCTAGCATATAACTGTTCGAGCTTGTTCCATAGACTCCTTACATGTTTCTTTTCACTAACATGATTGAGAACATTTTGCATCAGTTTTATTTTCTGGCTTTTCAGAAGCAAACATAGGTAAATAATAATCCTTCACATACAATAAGTCTTCCATCTTTCCTTTCCAAGCATGATAATTGGAACCATTCAAAGTGATCATTCTACTTGTATTGCTTTCCATTGTTCTACACAAGGCACAAATTATCTCAAACCAACGCTTTGATACCACTTTGATGGGATCAACACAAACAATGCACAACTAGAATTTTATCCCCTCTTGTGAGAACCTAATATGAACCAATCAAAGGGGCAACGACAATTTACTTAAATCAACAATAATATGAACACCATCAGTTTTTGCGTGGAAAACCTTCGCAATGTGAGAAGTAAAAACCACGGGACCCTTAGGCCACTTAACACCTCCACTAATATAATTAATGGGTTACAAAATTCTCTCTAGATAAAAATAAAGGCATACATAAATCATATCTCAAGACAATTAATCTTGGAAAATGCAACAAACTTTCATAGAACAAATGGAGAGATCTCACCAATCGGAATCATTGTTCCTGGACACAAAAAAGCTACTGTTCCGAACTCCAACCCCAATCTCCACTAATCAGAATGAAGATCAATGATTTAAGAAAGTGCTCACCCAAAAAACAACTCAATGTACCCGCAAAGATGACCTCGATTGGAGTTGATGAGCGAAACGGGTAAAAAAGCTCACCATAATAGGCGTGCCGGGCGGAAGGACGTGGTATGGAACTCAGAATCCGATCCTCGTGAGATCGCCAAAGACAAATGGAGTCTGAGCCTCTCCTCCAAATTTAAGGTCGATCGGACCACAGATGAAGAGGGATCGGACCTTTGATGAGATCTAGGCAGTGAAGAGAAAAACTCAGATTTTCTCTCTTCTTCTCTTTCTCTCAAAATCCGGTGGCTCTCTCCTTTTCTCACTCTCTTGGTGGTTGCACTCTCTAAAAAAGGGTTTCTTCTTCCCTTTTATGTAAAGGCGTAAGACGCCTTAAACTTTGGATTCTCAAGTTAAGCCTTCCACATGAGGAAAAGCCCAACAAACTTGTAGGTCTATTTGCTAAATTTTCATGCGTTAAGGAGTGGACTTTAACACATAATAGCATCAGGTCTACTTAAGAAATTAGCTCTACTATGCTCTCAATAAACTAAATAATAATAATAATAAGTTAGACCATAAGTACCTTCATTTCAAGTCTGAAAGGCTGCAAACAATGTAAAGAGACAACGATAAAGACAATTAAGTTAGACCATGCACCAAGAAAATTTCAAAAACTTTCAAAACCAGTAATCTACTCCAAACTCGACTGTTTAATGTTTAGAGGAGAAACTGATAACTTGCTAAGTACTCCTTTGTTAGGTTGCTGAGAAATCCCATAGAAAGTAGTCCTTGATAAGTCTTCTTCGAATTGCTCTTATTGAAGAAGGGCACTGTAGACCAGTTGTCTTTTAAAACTGTACCAATTGTGTTTTAAAACTGTTAAATGTATAATTTTTATTTTAAAGTTTATAAAATAGAAATTATTTATTT
This sequence comes from Tetrastigma voinierianum, assembly GCA_016808115.1. NCBI lineage: Eukaryota > Viridiplantae > Streptophyta > Magnoliopsida > Vitales > Vitaceae > Tetrastigma > Tetrastigma voinierianum. Next base: position 173,438 of record JAEQBH010000236.1, on the reverse strand, counting down.
TTTGATAGGCATTTTCTTTTATTGATAGTCGTTACATATTATTATACATAATTACATATAAAAAGCAAAGAGAAGCTCCCAAAAATGATATTTTTATAATTGAATACACTGTATGAAATCCGTTAAACTACGGTCGGGAAATGGGCCGGACCAACCCAAATGGGTTGAACCCATTAGTGTTGAGGCCCAAAATGGGTCGGGCCAACTTGACCCATTTTTATTTGGGCCTAATTTTGGTGAGCCTAGCTCGGTCCTATGTAGGCCGCAGGCCAAAATAGGCTAAACATTCAAAAATTAAAAATAATAATAATTAAGAATTTTATAAATTTAATATTTTATAAAATAAATTTTCTTTTAAATACTTATAGTTTATTCTTATATTCTTAAAAGATTATATAAAATAAATTATTTTAGTTATATTTATATATCTTTATTTTATTTTATATTATTTTTCATGCTATTATTATTTTATTTTATTAAAAATAATTATTTAATAACTATTATTTTTCTATAAACAACTATTTTCTATTTTTTCATAATCGAAAAACTAATATTTTTAACAATTAAAAAATATTATATAATTATTTAAAGAATCTTAGAATAAAAAACAGGCCAAAATGTGCCAAGCGGGTTGGCGGACTCCTAAGCCCTAATGGGCCGCGGGGGCCTATTCGGGCCTTGCCAATAGGCCATGGCTTTATTCAGGTTACATATTCCCAGCCCAGCCCTCAAATATTGTGGGCTAAAGTGGGCTGACCCATATTCCCACCTCTACTTCCTCATGCCCCAACAAACCCTTTAACCATTGAGTCAAGTCTTATTAACGAGGTTCATCATACTAAATGATACTGTTATCATTTTTTTAAATTGGGTGACTGGAATGTTATTCGAAGAATGTTCTATTTAGATTTGACCAAAATGGAGGGAGTATTTAATTCTTATATGCGATGCCTCGTTTGAATGTGGACTAAATACATAATGGTGTCCCATTTGCAAATAATTTTAGATAAATAAATAAATATATAATTTTTTCAGGAATAATTGGTAAACGTTTGAATCTAAACCAGATGAGTACTTTTTTCATAATATATTTTAATAATGTCCTAAATAAGCTGCCCAAATATATCACTTTTGAGAAGAATGAAAATTTTATTTTAGTTATGTTTCTTCAAGAAAAAAAATATATAATTCGTAGGATTATTTTTGTCTTAGTGTTTTTGAGGGAATTTATGCTATGATTTTGTGGACTCTTGATGCACTATTTCACATAAATTGAAGGAAATTTTGGCCCTGAAATGCATCATCCCTGGACCCTTGATTTTCAAGTACTCCTTTTTTTGTTTAAAATTAACTAAGACGGATTCTTGTTGATTTGTTGCATACTAAACATGTGAGAAAGTACGTGGGTGACTTAGTGGATTTTTGTTGCATAATTTTTCATATAGGATTCAAAGAGTTTATGCACTCTCTTTTATGTATCAAATTACAGGAATCCAATGCTATGCAGTCATACCTAAATCAACTATTGATTCTTGTGGTCGGACTTCATCTGAAAATAGCTCCTACTTTCTTCTTCATTTGGTAACATTGTGGTGGCTTATAATAAATTATCTCATCTTATTTCCTAGTGAAAATGAAAACCTATTTTGGAATAACCTTAAAACAAGTTTATTACGAAAAAAGGTTTTTAACACGTCTATATGAAACTTCAGAATGATTTGTTAGTCAAGTTTTGCCATTTAAAATATATCCTGATGGGGTTTGAAATAATAGGCGCGCAGGCTCAAGGCACAGGCCCAAACGTCAGGATTAAAAAGCGGGCCCAATACTAGCGATAGGCCCTTAATGGTATCCCCAAAATGCAGGCTCGAAACAAGTGCCCAACTCGCCCCTTTAAAGACTAGTGGCCAGAGATCATTATTAGAGGAAAACACTTGAAATCTCCATCAATCGGGAAGTAGGATGTTTCTAATTATTGCCCATCAATTATCCCTTATTAATCGGTTTATGATAAGGAAAGAAAATCTCCCGCGCAATGGGAGGAATATCGTATTATCCTCCAACAAGGAAAGATATTATTCTGTGTCATCACCCAACTATGAAATTTATCATGATCATCCATTATAAATACCAGGCAATCCCATCGGTGAAAGGTATGCAAACAAACGCACAAAACTTCATTTCCTAAGCAGTTAGTCTTCTCTTCCACCGGAAAGAAGCCGGCAGGCGCGGATAGGCGAGGCGAACCCGCCCCGATCCTTTTGTTTCGTTTTTGCATAGGGCCGACATCCAGCAGTGGGCAGGCCCCGATGTGTTCGCCGGCTCCATTGATTCGGTTGAAAAGCGCCATCGGTTGCCGATGCGTGAGATTGATGGCTCCTTTACAAATAAAGCGATCTCGGTGGTGATGGTATCCTCGGAACACAAGCGGGGAGCTAAGTCAATCCTCGAGGATGTAAGACCCGGTAGTGACGTAGATAGCCGGGCCTCCAGCAGTACGAGCTTCTCTGAGCCCGAATCCTTGTGGCAGGATGGAATGGGCGCTTTACTTGCCTCTCCAACCAGCATTATCTTTGAAGAGTTGGAACAACTCACTGAAAATACAACGCCCCACGAGAGGCACGACGGGCGAGAGAGGTGAACCCCTCGCAGAAGAGCAGCAACACCTCGACCCTCCTCGAGGAGCAGATGGAGAATGAGAAACTAGCCAACTAGGGAGCGTGATCCTTACAAACATCCCGGAGAGAATAGCAATGAGGAAAGGCATGGAAGGGACAACAGAAGCAATGGACCCATACCTATCCTTGATCGGCGAGGAAGCGAGGGAGCCCGGTCATGGGAGCGGGGAGTTTAGGGGGCATCCGTGAAGCTTCCGACCATATGAAGGAAGCGGTAAAGGGCCGAGCTCAATCTACGCTATGAATTGCCCAGTCAATAGCTGAATCCGTTCTGGCCGGAGTCTTTGCCTTCCCTTTCCCGACCAAAGGTCGAGAATGCGCAAGTCGAAACGTTCGACGGAACAAGAGACCCCATTGATCACCTTAATACGTACAAGAACCAAATGGAGAATTGCCGCGGATATCGGAGACCCCATACGATCACAGGCCTTAGCTCTATCGCAGCTAAAGAAGGGCCATCATTGGCACGGTTTAATAGACTCCAGCGAGTCTTCAGTCTCATCATTCACGGATCTCTCATCGCGTCGTCTCCACTTTGTCGAAGCAGGGCGTCTGGGAAGCCAAGTTATCACCTTCTGACCATAAAGGAGAGCTCGCAGGAGAGCCTGAGGTTATATGTTCAGAGATTCAACGTGGAATCGTTTAAAGTGGATATTCCCGATGAAATAATCGCCATCTATTTGCTTTCATTGCGGTGCGGGGTGCGATCGAAAGACCTAATGTTCTCCTCTCAAAGAAGAACCCCCAGACCCGAGCATCGTGAGGGTCCTCGCCAAAACAGAGAAGTATATCAACGGTGAAGAATCCCTTTTATCCAAGCAAAGAAGCTCTTCTGCCCAGGGGAAAGAGCGAGGCGATAAAAATGGGAGCGAAGCCCCGAGGCGGCTGACGAGGACGGATCCCTAAGGAGGAGGCGAGAAGAGCCGAGCGGTCCACACAAAGGCGAGGCGTCGGGGGGTGCTGGACCACCTCGATCGGCAGACGGTATTCACCTCGGCAATACACCCCCTTGACATACTCAATGTCACAGGTCCTACGTGAAGTACAACATGAAAAGTTTCTGAGATGGCCATCCTAGATGAGGTTAGACCTAGCTAAAAGAGATGATACGAGGATCTTGTGAGTTCCACAAGGGTCATGGACAGAGCGGATAGTGCATCCGGCTAAGAAGAAAATTGAATGCACGATCCGGCGTGGGCATCGGCCGCTATGTGGTCTCGGAAGGGTAGGAACAAGTAACCACCACCACCTCGTGGCCGGCCCAGTTGGCGCCGATCGCCTTTAAGGAGAGATCCATGTGATCTCGGAGGTTTCGCGGGGTGAAGAGTCCATTTCGGCTAGGAAGAATTGCCCATGCGGCCCATTAGATTGGGGAAACCTTAGAAGTACAAACTGATATCAAAGCTTCCAGTTTAAGATACTACCATAACCTTTTCGAGACGTTGACGCGGGAAGGAACTTGACATCCCGCCGTGACGACCGCGGTAAAGCCATCAAAAGCCAATAAAAATGATCCGCGAGGTCCATATCGACAGCGAGCTTAGTCGACATCATCTTATCGACTTTGATCAAAATGGACGTGGAAGGCGTTAGAGCGATCAGCGCTTGGTGCCGTGTAGTCGAAGGTCATAAGCGCTGAGGCGTGTTTCGGTTGCCGGAGAACTACTTGACTCGAAGGGTCTTAGAGCCAGAGCCTAGTAGCTCGAGTTCACAAAGCGCTGACTCAAAGGGTCTGGCGCCAGGCCGTGGCTGGTTTGCGAGGGCTTAATGGCTCGCGCCCAGTCCGGCTCAAAGGCCCGATAAGCTCGAGTTCTGAGCTTAACGGCTCGGGGAAGGCCTCGGCGCCCGGGGCCAGGTAACGGGTTCGCGAGCTTAACATCTCGGGGTCATAGCGCCTAGGGCCCAATAGCTCGGTCTGCGGGACTTGGCACAGCTCGGGAGGGTCTCGGGCGCCCGGGGGCCCCGGTAACTCGGTCTGAAGCTTAACAACTCGAGAGGGTCTTAGCGCTTAGAAGCCCAATAGCTCAGTTTGCGAGCTTAACGTCAGGAGAGACCTCGTGGCAGGAACCAGAACTCAAATCGACAAAGGAAAGGAGCGTGAGGAGTGTCAGTGGATCTTGGTATATCAGCAAGTGGAGTCAAAAATCAACTTAGCGCTGGATACACCAAAAAAAAAAAAAAAAAAAGGCTGGGCGGCGTGGACCTGAACAATAGATGAGAAGAGTCAGGCGGGCCCTAAGCGAGGCGGAGTAGAAGAGTAGCAGGAGGAACCCAGGGATCGCGGGCATGGGAGCCTGATCGGGGCCCTTAAAACACCTAGGCTCCATCGACCTGATACCGGAAGCAAATCCTTTAACCTCCTCATCGAAAATTTGGATCAGCAAACTCAGGGTCACAGAAGGGTCACAGGCTTGATCTTTGAAAGGCAAGCCACCAAGAAGCCCATTGGGTGCAGGCCTCGTCTTTATCCGCTATTACTTCGCCTCTCTGACTAGCCAAAGCCTCCTGCCTCCAAGGTCCATCTGAAGCCTGCCGAGCTCCTCCGTCAAGCGTTCCACGGAGTTACCCGCCTCTAGAGCCTCTTGGCGGGCCCGTTCCAATGCTGCCATCTTGGCCCACAAGTCACCCTTGATGGCCTACAACTCCTCTTTGGCCAGCTGCAGCTCATCTTCAGCGACCTTAGCGTCATTCCGAGCCTCCTTTTCTTTATCCTCGGCCCGCGCCCTGGCCACCGAAGCATGCTTCAAGTCAGACCTATGCTTCACGAGCTCCTTAGTCAAGTCCCTTATCTAGGCTTGAAGACCAGCCCTCTCGGAGGTCAGGGCAACAACCTGAGCCTTGTAAGACTTTGCCACCCTGGCAGAGCCCTCGGTAAGGCTGGCCTCCTTCCCAAGCCTTTCGCATAAGTAGCCACTTGCCAAAAAAAAACAAACAAACAAACAAAAGTCAGCTAACAGAACTGAAACAATAAAGAAAAAGATCGACGAAAGCACTTGGAAATACAGAAGCGGTTCCCTGAAGCAAAAGAGCAAGAGCCTCCTCGACGGACAAGGCCTCCACCTTCTTGAGGTTGAAGTGGTGAAGGATGGAGGAAACAGCCCCAGCGGCGAGCTCCGCATGAGAAAGCAGAGAGTCCTCATTCCCTACAGCCTCAAAATGTCACGACCCCCTTTCACCTCATCCGTCATTGTAGGAGGGGGCGTAGCGCCCCGCAACGTGGGACTCTAAACTGAAAGTGGAAGAACCTCAAGGAGGCTCTTATAGCGCCAAGAAGGTCTCGATACGGCGGACGAGGCGGGAAGGGGCTCCCTGGCACTAGGATCTTGCCGGCGGGGCGACCTACGGCGGGCGGGAGGCTCCGCTCACGCTCCTCTTCTTATTTGCTAGCACCTCCAGGCAGGCCTGAAGCTCTCCCTGTGTAGGCTTCACGATAAGGGGTTCCGAAACATAAGGTGAGAAGGACTTGGAGACAGGAGGCTTCATGACGGAAAAAAGAGAAGATCTCGGGAAGAGGCCCAGGGCGGGGCCCTCTCACCCCGACGGTCAGGGATATCCAGGCTGATGAGCTCGGAATAGGCCTTGCCGGCGCACTTGACCAACACTTCCTCCTCGTCTTTGGGAGCGAGATGGGCCGAGCACACGAGAGACTAGCGACGACGATATTAGAAATATCCACACCAGCCTTTGAAAGCCGGGACAAACTAAAGCGAGGAGGCTCACGTAGGTTCTCGGGGTAGTCCAGGATGGCGGGGAACACAGTCGTCCTCCGGTCAAGGGGATTATACTCCCAATGACAGCCACTAACAAAGAAATAACGTTCCTTCCAGTACTTATGCGAAGATGGAAGGTCCGAAATAATCAACTTGGCATTGGAGCGCTTGGAGATATAAAGAAAGCCTTCAGTAGCCTCCTTTACGCTGAAAAAGTCTAAGAGCAGGGCTATGCTGGGAACGCCCAGGCCTCTGTCCCTAAAAACGACTAACAGCCCCACCAGAACACCCCAGAAGTTGGGGGAAAGCTGAGAAGGGCAGACATTGAAATGCTTTAGAACCCTTTTTATAAAAGGGTGCAAAGGGAAGCGGAGGCCATTCTCAAACGCCACCTAAAAAAGCACACCATCTTGGGCACTTGGACGACGTAGGTGGTCAGCACGTCGAGGGGCACGAACTTGGATCGAGCGGGGCCCCATCTTAGGGCGAGAAAGATCTCACCATATAAAGGTTAGGCCATTGGGGCCAGCGGCCTGTTTGTGTGTATGGCATCCCTCGATATTCGAAGCTAGGATATCGAATTTCATTATTTTTCCCTTGCCCTTATCCAAGGGGAAAGTAGGTTCCCCCAGGGCAACCCAGTGAACCACCCGACCCAGTGTCGGACTCGGCATCGATCGCCTTGGTGGCAGCCTCGATTAGGATTACTCCTATCGCTAGAAACGGAAGGCGACCCAGGACCCATGGAGATACACAAGGCTAAGAAAGAAAAAGGAGAAGAAAATGCTGAACCCTAACCGAGCAAGCCTTAGAGCCTCATGAGACTTGAAACGAAAGTGAGGAGAAGAAAAGGCGTGCAAAGTCCGGAAAGCGAGGCGAGGACACCAGCCCCCGAGCGAGATATCGGGGACCCGCAAAGGTCTGAGCGATAGTTGGACAAAATTCAAGAAAAGGAAGCCTAAACTTACGGAGAATGAGAAAAGCTTAAGAACGGGAGTGAAGTGCAAATGGTGGGGACATTTTAAGGAAAATTGAAACCACGGCCAGGAAATAAGCCTTGCTCGAAGAACCAACATTATTACAAGACATTGGTTGGCAGCAAAGCCTAATCAAACCCTTCACAGGTAGCCACGTGGTGTCATGATCGAGAAGCGATAATTGCCACCTCACCTTCCTTTAAGTCGAAAGGCTAGGGAGTAGCGATAAGAGGTTTTGAAATAATAAGGCAGCAAGAAGCCCCGAGGCGCAAGCCAAACGTCAAGAATTAAAAGCGGGAAGCAATACTAGATAGGCCCTTAATGGTATCCCCCAAATGCAGGCCCGAAACAAGGGCCCAATTAGCCCTTAGACTAGTGGCAGGAATTCGTATTAAAGGGAAAACACGATCTCCATCGATCGGAAAGTAAGATATTTCTGTTATTGCCCATCAAATTATCATATTGTGGTTTATGATGGAAAGAAAATCTCCCACCAGTGGAGAGGAATATGCATTATTATCCTCCAACAAGGAAGATACTATTTTGTGTCATCATCCGACTAGGGAAAGTTATCATGATCATCAATTATAAATGCTAGGTCATCCCGTGAGGGTGAAGATGCATAAGCAGGACGCATAAAACTTCATTCCTAAGCGATTCAGTGCTTCTCTTCCACGAAAAAGAGGGCAGCTTAGGCATCGGATAGGCAGGCGAGCCTACGGATCCTTTTTTGTTTCTCGGTTTTGCGGAGGAGCGGGATATCGAGCTTGTGGATCGCGGAAGTAATTCTAGCACGCTCCTGCCCAGTTCCGGTTGAAAAAACATCATCATATCCTTTTACCCTTTATTTTAAATTCCTCTTGCTATTTATGTAACACCAGAAAAATACCCTAGCAGTTTTCGGACATGTTTAGGGTATATTAAAAAGCAAAATAAGAAATTTCGGAAAATAAAGCAGAGACTAAAGTGTAATAAGAAACGAGGTAAATATCTAATTTTACCACTTGAGTTCTAGTAATTCGAGAAAGGAAAGACCAGGGTTAATATATGAAATGCTTAAAAATAGAAATACAAATAGAAGAAATTATGGGCTTAAAGACAATTAGAGGGACTTAAAACCAAAAATGGGTTTTTCTTGTCTTGGCTTGAGCATGGCCTTAACTCAAAAGAGAGAAACATGGATAAAACGGTGGTCTCTCATTTGAGAGACCAAAAGCGTCAGAAAGAAGAAAGAGAGAAGAGGAAAAAGAGAGAAGAAGAGGAAGAGGAAGAAGAAGAAGAAGGAAGAAGGAGAGAAGTTGAGCAAGGCCCAGGTATGGAACTATGACTATGAGTATGGATTTAGTAAGATTTGATATGGATCTTTGGTTTTTATGGTTGTATGGCTTACACGAGCCTAGGGTTTGTTAGGATTTCATCCTAAACAAAGATGTATTGAAATTAGGGTTGGTAAAACTCTAAATGGCACAAGAAAAGTATGGAATCCTCCATTTGAGGATGGATTCATGGTTTAATTGTAAGTAAATGAGTTAGAGTTTAGAACAAACCCTAATTAACCTTTATGTTTGGTTTGTGTATGGGTCATAACCCATTATAGATTTGTTTTGGGAGGAATTCATGATGGGTTTTTGGGTAAGATAAATATTGAAAGATGATTTGAGTAAAATAGAAATTACAAGATGAATAGCAGTTCTGACCACCATTTCAAGATGAATTGGAGTGGTTTTAGTGTGTATATAGGTATTGATTTGATTTGGAGTAGCAATATATGGAAAAAGGGAAGAAAAAACCCATTACGGGCAAAATTCGAGGGGCTATGCGATTACGGTCGAGTTGTCAGAGTGCAGTCAGTGTTACATTTTTCTATTTTGACTAGTGTTCATTATTTTAGCCATAACTTGCTCATTTCTTATCCAGTGCAGGTGATTCAGGCTAATTAAACTAGACTTCAAGGAGGAGACCAAAGATAAGGAAAGTAAGAATGTCAAATTCTGACTCTAAGTTTCACGAAATTAAATGAGATGGGGTACATGTACGAAACCCAGTTCACGCATCGAGTTTGATCATAGAGTAGTCAGAGTTGTTTAGAACATAGCTTTCGGGTTTCGAGGGCACTCCGATTTGGGTGATTCCAGGTTGGAGAGAGACCCTTAGCACCTTAGCTTTAAAGGAGTACAAAGAACCAGTGTCAAATATGGAGTCAAGACACTGGAAAATGAGTATTACAAACTGTCCCTAGTGTAATATCGGTAAATTGACTAGTTTGGCATAAAAATGCCATAACTTTAGTTTGGATGATCCAATTGGAATAATTCCAATTTCTAAGTAAAGTAAGATTCATGAGAATAAGAATACATGAATATGATATGAATATAGGATTATATGATATGAATGAATATATGATAGACATACCTAAATGAATAGATAGAACATGAAAAGGAGTAAGGGAATAAGTAGTAAGAAATAAGTAAATACTTCAGAGCAGATGAGAGAAGTAAAAGATGACAAGCACGATAATGAGTACAAGTACCACGAATGATAGAGTACATATATGAATATATGAATGAGTAAAAGCATACATGATATAGGAATATAGAAAGTAAAGAATAGCTAAATCATGATAGAAAGCGTACTTAAAGGATATGATGCATAAATGATAACAAAGGATATGAATAGATAAAGATATATATGAATATATGAATACAAGAGTGCATAGATGCATTCATGATATATGATAGACAAAACTAAATGATAGAAAAATATATGAATATATGTATTATAGAGATATATGAGAACCGTAATATGAAACTACATCTATGAGAACGAATACAGAGTAAAATAATGATAGTATATATTGCATAAGCAATTATGATAACAATAGTTATTCGTAGCCCATGAGATATGTCTGACGTAATAAAGTTGATTATGCACTTAGAATTTGGTAGAGGATGATAGGCATGCCTATAGGGAAGATACGATTCTTTGCCGCGGATACATGAAGCCGGATATCGGGGCCCGTTTGGTCGATGACGCCGTCCAGTTTGAATCCGGTGGCCCCGAAAGGGTCACTACATAGTACATGGCATAGGTCACTGTCTCGTACAGTGATGATACCTTCGGGTATTTACAGACAGATATCACTGTTTCGTACAGTGATAGTACCTTCGGGTACATACAGATAGAGATCATTGTCTCGTACAGTGATAGTACCTTTGGGTACATATAGTTATTTCTCGTATCCGCTCCTAAGGTATTCGCAAGCATGAACATAAAAGAAAAAGAAAAGTATATGTACAAGAAATGTAAAAAGTATATGATATGATATGAGAAGCCTTGCCCTTTATATACGATGAAAGTATAGACAGTTACAAGAACAAGAAGTAAAGTACAATATGATAGTATATGAAAAGTACATAGTACATGAGCATAGTATACGAAAAGCATATGAAAAGTACAGTATATGAAAATAGTATAAGAACAGTACATGAATACAGTATATGGAAAGTACAAAGTATAGTACATGAAAAGGATATGAACAAGTAAAGTACAAAAATTAGATAAAAGAGAAAGGTATATGAAAAGTATAGTATATGAAAGCATTGTGATGAATACACATTTGAGTGATAATTATAATGGAATCTAGCACATTTAACTCACAATTTACCCACATTTGGCATAAGAACAGGTACTTCTAATTTCTTACGTGTGTTTTTCGGCTTTGTGCGAGTCTTTCGGGTTTAAAACGTAAGTGCACAAGGATGTAAGCTAGGGAAGCCAATATGAAGCAATGTGGATGTGGGTGAGCAATTAGCTGATCTCGGGAACAAATGACTAGGAAAGCACCAGCGGACATCTTCTACGGTAAGAACTTCAAGTCCTACCGGTGGGAACTTCTTTGAAAAAATTGGCGGTGAACATCTTCTGGTAGAACTTTAAGTTCACCACCAGCAAGACTGCTGGAAAATTGGCGTCAGGCACCTTCTACCCAGGCTAGAACTTCAAGTCCTACGGTGAACTCTGTTTCAAATTGTCGAGAATTCAATCAGTGCGAGTGTCACTGTCAACAAACCAAATGGAAAAATCCACTGGAGAGCTATAAAAGGAGGAGGACACAAGTAATATAGATTCTCTTTTGGATTTTAGGCTTTTCCACTTCTAGGGTTTAGGTTTTGATAGAATAAGAGTTTTTCTCCATTTTTTTAGTGGTACCTTGTAGTCTGAGTTTCGAATTTCCATTCTTTAGAAGTTTCAGTTCAAAGAGTTTGTAATCTTTCGGCGTAATGTTGTGCGCACAAATCTTAGCATTCCATATTTTCTGTCTCGATTTTACAAGTCAATTCTGATTTCACTTGAGTCTTGTTTTTTATGTTTAATCGTTCTTCGTCTTTAATTATTCATCTGAGTTTTATGGAGTTAAACCCTCTTCTTTGGGATCATCGGGGAAACTCACCCCGATCAAGGTAAAGTCCCTCAATTCCTCTCTTGATTTTTCAATGGATTGTGTAATGTGATCACTTGGCAGAAAGGTTTAAATGCTGGTGGCAAATTCTTGACAGCGTGTTAGTGTTTCGACTACGTTGTGGCGAATCATAATGCCCGACTAAGGGTTGTTTAATTGAGAATAAAGTGTTTATTATTACTACGATCATCTTTATTTTCCAAAGCATTTAGATAAATCCTCCATGCATTTTCACGAAGACCATTTATCAATGGTTCCTGAGATGAGTTTATAAAATGAGAGGTGGGACACGTCCATAAGTGAAGTGGAACCACAAAAATCCCCAACAATTGTCTTCGGTTAAAACATTCAAAACGATCAACCATTCAATCAAACAACACATCATCACAATTCTCCTTTAAAATGTCCATACTTTTAATTGGGAATAAGCTCCTGTTAAATCAACAAAGTAAGACAGCTCCTAATGGAGATGACACGTAGTTTCCAGATATTACAATGCTGAATGACCATAAATTCCTACGCTTGAGAATAAATTAGGCACACTAATCGGAATGACACAGTGGCACAAGTCGACACATGAAAAGTATAGGCTGGAAAGTGTAGCCACTACATGAAATAAGACATGATAAAAACACAGTCTAAGAAATGATATAAGTAATAGTACATGAAATGCATATGTATAAGCTTGTGACAGTCGCCATTGGTGGTTGTCCATGCTTATGTTCCCACTAAGCGTAAAGCTTAGCACCGGTGTTCAATCCGTGTAGTGCTTGAAGAGAGGCTGAAGGGCGGGCATCCCATCAGCGGGCGGGCCATCTCGGAGATAGGTGCTCTGATCTTTGCTTCATAATCAGATGTTTGTATTAGATATGTATGTATAAGATGTAAACTCAATGAAGGGTGATTATATTTTGTATTCGGCATACAAATATATTCAATACAGAAAATATACATGTATAAGTAAATGGGACTCAGTATATGTGTATAGATTGTGATGGACACCACTCCGGTGGTAGTTCTTTTATATATGTAAAATGATTTTTGTTATTACAGAAATTGTTTGTATACTACAGGTACAAGTACAGCTCTGAGAAAGAACAAGTCAATAAGAGTCCCAGTATATAGTATGAATGTGTCTTCCCGGACTTCAGTTCGGATCCGCCAATACGAGTCCCGTCGGGATCCGTAGTATTCAATTTATATAAATTATATTTAAATTTATATAAAATTTGGTGAAAATTATTAAATATGCTAAAAGAAACTACTTTGGTTTCAACTAGTTTCTTTGCAAAATCAGCTTCAATTTTACTAGGTGCACCAGCCATTAGTACAGATCTGCATGTGTTCAGGTTCCCATTTTACCTTTTGTTTGATGCTTTTGAGTGCTTTTCTTTGCTGTTTTCCTTTAATTCATCCTTGTATTTTATTTATTTCTCTTCTCTTCTCTTGCTTCAGCCCGTAATTTGTTGCTTATATATTTTGAGGCTATTAATAAATTAGTTATTGATAAGTTTATTTGTTGGATATGGAACAACAATTTCGTTTACCTTTTCTACGTATAATGGATCATACTTGGATGTTAAAAGATAGGAGATCAAAGGATTATGTGGATGGGTTGAAAGCTTTATTGCATTTGCAGTACAACACTCCATAAACAAAAATTTCATTAAATGTCCATGTATTAAGTGTGGAAATATGGTATCACATATTGATAAAAAATAATTAGAGAACATTTGTTTTCTATGGAATCGATAAGAGTTACCAGCAATGGTATTGGCATGGAGACCCTGTGGATCATCAACTAATACAGTAGACCATCATAATAGATTTCCATTTAGCAATGTGGATAGTACAATAGAAATGGTTCAACTTAAACCTTTTTCCGATGCTGATTGGTGTTCTTGTCCAGACACTAGGAAGTCTACTACTGGTTTTTGTGTCTTCCTCGTTGATTCACTCATTTCGTGGAAGGCCAAGAAGCAATCCACCATCTCTCAGTCGTCTATTGAAGCTGAATATTCTTTTATAGACTCTACATCAAGCAAGTTAATTTGGATATGTCAGCTTCTTGTTGACTTTTGTATACCCGTATCATCCCCTGTATTATTGTTTCGTGACAACCTGGCTGCTACACACATTGCCATGATCCGTTTCCATGGAGTGTATAGCACATGAGATTGATTGTCATTTGTTCGGGACAGAATATGCAGGGCTAGTCAAGTGATGCCTATACGAACTCAGCATCAATTTAGTTGATGTACTGTCGGCCTCTGCCGCTCCTCTCTTATTTCCTTTTCTCTCCAAGATGTCTGTGAAAGGCATTCATAGCACATTTTAAGGGGGAGTATTAGGGTTGCAATATTGTTTTAGCTTGTAAAATAGTTAGTTAAGGTTTAAGTGACATGTATTGCTTTCATTGGTTGAATGGTTATTATTTCAGCTATTTATTTAGCTGCTTGTAAGTAATAATCAATACAGAGAATCCATTTCTCTCAATTTTTTCGCTTCTTGCTCTGTTATGATAATAAGGTTTTAAGTGTGGGTGGTTATAGTCCCTAAATTACAAGTTGGTTCGATATCTCAACATCAAAAATTGTGAGAGAAAGTCAGGGTTTGAAATATCGAAAATTTTGATCGATATATCGTGTGTCGATGAAGGTTGACAAGATATATCCCAGAATATCCCAAAATTTCGATAACTAATATCGGTCAACTTTGATCAAACCCACATAATGAGTTTGTTTGGGGGGTTCGAACACTACCCAAAACTATATAGATGTAGCTCTCTTTCCATCAGGCTAAGTTAACCTTAAATATATAAAGTGCAAATATTTTATATATTGTCTTTATTATTTATGAATTTTTTTTATTAAAATTTATAAACATTTTAACCATTTATAATAACTAAATATAAATATATAAATATATAAAAGTATTGTATTATATTTTCATTATTATTACAATTACCAAATTTTAAAATTAACTCTTGAATAAAATATATAAATCATATAGTAATAATTTATATTTTAAAATGTGATTAAATATCTTTTAATAAAAACAAAATTTATTTTAATAAACAAATATAAATATAGTAAGAATATAAAAAAAATAAAAATCAAATCTCATTGATATTCCCATTCTCTATGCTTTCAAAATAATTTTGATATGTAACTTAAATATATTTTTAATTTTGAATAATTTTTAATTACCAATATTTATGTAAAAACATCCATCGATATATTCGATATATCCTCGATATATCTGTAAAATCAAGTGCTCCCGATATATTTGTGAAAGCAGAAAGTAAATATCTTCATCGTGGAAAGTTAATCAAATAAAAAAATCAAAGGGAATATGTGTTAATTTGGAAGACTAGCTGGGACTAGAAAATCACGAGTTACAAGTTGGTCCGATATCTCACCATCAGAAATTGTTGGAGAAAGTTAGTCCGGAAGGGCCGTCTGAGGGAATATTATGTGTTAATTTGGAAGTCTAAACGTAAGTGTAACGCCCCGTCTCGAGAAGGTGTACTGTACGTGTAACCGTAGAGGCACATAAGTGCACCAAGTGTCATTGTAGTATTTTTGGGAGTTATGGTTCAGGACGAAATTGTGAAATCATAAATTTATTTAACCTGGAATTTGTACTAGAACAAGGGTAAAGGATTATGGTGATCAAAATGGGACATAAAGGACATAAGATGAGAAGAGTAGGTCGTTATATAAATAACATAAGTTGAATTACCTGGAAATATTAAAGTGATTGAGGACCAACTTGCAATTAAAGAAAGATGATATAAAAGAGATGAGACAAAAATTAGTTCATTTTGGTCTCCCCAGAGTTAGAACTCCCACGTAAAAAGAGAGGAGGGAAAGGAAGAGAGGAGGAGAAGAAAGCGAGGGAAGAAAGAGGAAGGAGAAGAATTTGAGGTATGTTTGTATGGAATCTTGTGTATTTTGGATTTTTGGTATGGATTTATGGACAGTATGAATTGCGGGTTTTTACCTAGGGTTTGGTTATAAAATTTCAAACCACCAATACAGGTGTGGTGGGTGTTTTCAGGTAGAATTCCAATGTTGGTTTTGAGGAATGGTTGTAAAGGAGAATGTTGGGTTTTTTTTTTTAAAAATGCTGTCAAAATTTTTGCTTAAAACCCCTGTTCTTGTTTTGCTATAGATTAAGTTATAATCATCCAAATGAATTGATTCAATTGGTAAGAACCATAGAATAGGGCTACAAATGTATAGAAGGGACCAGGAGAAAATTATAGATCTAAGGCTCCCAAATACGGACTGAAAAGGTGGCTCGTGTAGCTCACTGGTTGGCACTCTGTTTTGGGTATTGTTGTAGTGTTTGGCCATAAGTGGGTTTCCTCATCCAAATTGAGTGATTCAAAATTCTAGGTAAAATAGACTTCTAGGGGAATAAGTTAGCAGAAGGAAGGGCATGCAAATTGTAACCCCAAAGTGCCCCGAAATTTGTCAAAGTGGAGCTAATATTGCAGATTCTGTTATGCCAATTTGAAGTAATCTAGATGTAAATACAATAACGGAGTTTTGGTGATCCCACATTGACTGGATTCAATTGGAGAAGAAACCTTAGAACCATAGCTTCAAATGAATGAAGAAAACCATTTCAATTTATGGAGTTAAGACCCAGAAATCCCAAGGATAATAGTAGAATTGTTTAGTGAATAACAATTAGGCATAAAAAAAATGTTGTAACTTGTGTTATGTGGTTGAGGGCCTTAGAGAAGGAATTTTAGAATTGAAAAATTTAAAGAGATGTCATTGGATATATAAAAGGACTGATCTGGAGAGTTTCATGTGTTCGAACCGTTTGAATAATTTTTGCATAATAAAGTCAGAGTATTGTTGGAAAGGTTGCAAAAATGAGTGGTTTTTGTTAGGGGCTTTTAGTGCTCAAGGAATTAGGGTGTTCATTTGGCTTTATATGAATGTTGTGTGACACCTAGCATTGACTTGCGTGTGAGAATACGTTAAGTTTTACGCTATACGCGGGCGATTAATGTTTTCGTCGTATTTGTTTAAGTGTGTAGGCTAAAAAACAGCGGGAAAGTTGTGTAGATCGTCTTTCGAGTTTTGGTAAGCAAAGGTGAGTGTTCTAAACTCTATTTTTAAATATTAGTGTATTATTTATAAATCATTTTACATTGGTATGTTATGGTTTTAAAGTATTAAACCATATTTCAAGCAAGCAATGGTTTTAAAGTATTAAACCATATTTCAAGCAAGCAATGGTTTTGATTGTAAACCATATTTGAAAAGCAAGCAAGCAATGTGATTTAGAAAGCAAGCAAACAAGCAATGGTTTGATTTTAAACCATATTTGAAAAACAAGCAAGCAATGGTTTTGATTATCAAACCATATTTCACGCAAACAATGGTTTTGAATTGTTAATAAATGTTTAATGACGAGTATATTTTATAAAGCGAGCTAACGAAAATCCTAGTTTTAAGCAAGCATACGGTCGGAAGGTATTCGTGCGTGCAGTCGGTGTTAGGACATCATTTAGTGCATTTTAGATTTGCACAGTCGGAAAACTTAGTTCGCCATCGCTGGCATTTAAGGAGACCATGACGCATCTTTGGAGTATATAGGGTTAGAGCGCTAGCTAGAGTGTAGTGGCGTAGACCAAGGTCATTCCACCATATTTACTAGAAAAGGGGAAGTGAGCCAAGGCCCTTCCACTGAGTGATGTGGACCAGGTCCTTCCACCCGGCACGGTTGAAATACGGCTCGTGTTTACTAAGGGACAGCAAGCAAGAAAAGGCCTGGTTGATCTTGATTTATAAACATTTTCACCTGATTTTGAAAGTAACCCTTTGGTAAACAAGCGAGTTCGACCAGGCTCTGTGTTTATAAAAAGTTTTATAAACTTTTAAAGCAGCGGTTGAGCCAGGACTCCACGTGTTTATAAAAGTTTTATAAACTTTTTAAAGCAAAGTAAGCAAAGAGGTCTATGAAAAGTTTATAAACTTTTAAAGCAAAAATAAAGCAAAAAGCAAGCAAAGAGTTTATGAAAGTTTTAAAACTTTGCAAAGCAAAATAGCGAAGCAAGCAAGCGAAGTATGAGAAAGTTTTGGAAACTTTTAAAGCAGAGCAAGCAAGGTTTCTGGAAAATGTCTTGTAAAAGATAGTATTACAGTTTGGAGATATTTTCAAAAAAAGAAAACATTTACTCAGCATACACTCAGGCTCGTTTAGCTCATTATTTTGTTGTTTTTAAAACTATTTTCGAATCTGAGGCACGTTAGATATTTGGAGCATATTAGGATTCTCGACTTTTGTATCGATCTTGTATTAAATAACATGAAATACTTTGGAATTTGTACGAGTTGAGCATATGTATGTACATAGTTTTGTATTGTAAGAAAATATGATGAGCACGAAAGACTCTTTGAAAGAGTGTGTTGGTTGCCATATTTTTGAAAAGTGTAAAGCGTATATAGGTTTTTGGGATATGTACTATATAAGGCTGTTATGCAAAAATTTTATAAAATTACAAATTTCAAAGAAAAAATTTTATTACGGGTTTTCAGCAAGCAACACGGCTTAGCTTCACAGGATTCTCTAGTCGTTGGAGTACTTGGTGGGGGGTTTGTGGGGTGGTCGGCACACACACCGCTAGTAAGGAGTAAGAGGGAGTGACCAGGTAGGACTAGTGATGTAACTTTAATCATGGTCAAATCCACGTTAAGGCAGCTTCCACTTCAAATTCCCACATCTTGATGATTTTATTAGAGTGTAACAAAGTCCTACATTGGTTAGAGATAAGGGAGGATTTGAGTTAATAAGTATGAATAATATCTCAATTGGTATGAGGTCTTTTGGTGAGCCAATAAAATCTATGAGGATAGGTTGAAGTGAATAATATCATACTAATATATGAAGAGAGATGAATCCATAAAGATTCCTTATAGATTTTACATGAATTTGTAGAATTTGAAATAGAAAATTTCAAAGGGAGCAATTTTGGTCAATAATAAAAATGATATCCATTTTATCCAAAAGCAATTGATGAATGACTAGAAAATATTGAAGACAAAAAGTGGGGGTAAATGAATGAGAATTTCATTACAAGTTTGCATTTAGTAGTAATAGATAATATATTGTCAAGCATCTTGAAATTATAGTTGACAAAAGAAATTTGGGATATTTTGACAAACTTATGTAAAGCCAATTGTACAACGAAATCTTCTAGAAAAGAAAAATTTACACTCTTTGAATGTTGGAATCTACCTTGAATATTGAATCCATCAACACGTTGAGAACTTTTTTCTCTGAACTATTAGCTATAAAGAAAAACATATATGAGAAGATATATGTTGTAATTCTATAAGCCAACTTGATTTATTTTCCCACTTTAATTTCAATATCATATTAGGGTTAGGAAAAATTCAATCTCGAGTTAGGGACAAAGGGGACTCTGTTATTACCTAATTTTCTAACAAACAAAAAAGAAAAGAAAAGAAGGGTTGTTTCAATTTTAAAAAGATGAAGGGCTTTAGGGAGAAAATGTGGAATTTGTCTTAATATAAAAAAAGGCTCTCAACTCATATGACACATTCTTCATTTCATTTTCTAGAGAAGAGAGAGAAAGAAAAAAGAGGAAAGAAGTGAGAGAAAGGAATTAGGGTTTCAAAAGTTGGGAGATTTCAAGCCTTAAGAGCTTCAATCTTAAGTAAGTATTTATTTTCCCCTTTGATTTTTTTGGTAGTTAGGGTTTTTAAAAGTCTAGATTTGAAGCTTGGGTTTTCTAAAACTTTAGATTTGAAACCCTATAAATGATTGAAATGCATAGAAGCAAAAGTCTTGGTTTGGGTTTTTAAAAGTCTAGATTTGAAAGCTTAGAGATTTCTAAAACTTTAGATTTGAAACCTTAGAAATGATTGAAATGCATAGAAGCAAGAATCTTGGTTTGGGTTTGATGTTTGATATATTTGGGTGAGTTTTCAAACTCTTAGAATCTTTAGATTTGGCTTAGGTTTTCCCTAAACTTGCAAATAGAAACCCTAGAAATGTAAATACATAGTATTGATAAATTTGTTTAGGAATGAGTATTTAATGTGTTTTGGTGATTCTTAGAGCTACCAAGTTTTAGATTTGAAACCCTAAGGATTCCCTACAATTTACAAGAACATTTCATAGAGATTTGGGTTTCAACCAAAATCATGTTTATGGTAAAAGTCCCTAAATTTGAGGATTTAAAGGAATTGATAGATTTGGAAAATTAATGATGTTAAGGCTTTTTAGGAAAAGACCACAATTTATTTGAAATTCTCAAGCTAAGAGCCTTTGAAGTTTTAAGTTTAAATATTTTGGATTCTAGAAAGAAAAATGGGAGATATAAAGCTATAGTGCGAAGAAAATATTATTTTATCTAATAGGATATTATTCATATTGTTTTAGGTGGTTATAGGCTCTTTTGAGGTTTTGGTTTTGCTAATATCTTGGAATGTCAGTGAAGATTAATGTAGTTTTTCTATATAAACCAAGTATCTTGCTATTATATGTAATTATGAGTTTTGGAAATTTCTATTTATTTAAATCATTTGCATGGATCAAATACATGTTTTGTATGGAAAATAGATTTGAGAATGTTTATGATAGAGATTGAAAGTTATGAAGATATAATTTTGTATTTTTATGAAATTGGAAACATGAAAGAAATATTTGACTTTGTTTTATACGGCCCTGTCAATGGGTTATAATAGTTGATAAATATGGCCCTAGTCAATGGGTATAAACTTGGCAAATATGGTTCTGATCAATGGGTATAAACTTGACAAATCATTGATCAATGAGTCATAGTAATTGAAAAATATAGCTTTTTGTCCCGATGGAGTTTATAATAATTGACAAATATGGCCCCCGTCAATGGGTTATAGTTGAAAAATATGGTCCCCGTCAATGGGTTATAATAATTGACAAATATGAGCCCGGTTAATGGGTTATAATAGTTGACTTAATGCACATTACGGTTAATGGAGTTATAATAGTTGACAAAATATGGCGACTTTTAGGGTTAGAATAGTTGACATTCATTTGAAACAAATGTTTGAGAACCAAGTGCATAAACGTTTTGAAATTACCCATGTCAGTAAGGTTAGAATAGTTGACATTCTATTTGGAAACAAATATATTTGATAACTTAAGTGCATAAGCGTTTTGAAATGGCCCTTGATAATAGGTTAGAATAGTTGACATTTATTTGAAACAAATATGTTTTGAGAACCTAGTGTGTAAAGTGGTAATTTTGGAAGAGCCCTTGTCCTTGGAGTTAGAATAGTTGACATTCAATGTGAAACAAGTATATTTTGAGAACACTACAAGAAAAATGATTTTGGTGTGATTTTCCACAGTCTAGATAGGGCATATCTATCAAGGTAAGTCAGTTTTCATATATGTTATCTATGCAAGTGTCAAGAAAAGTTTAAAAGTAACTTTGTAATGCCCCATCCCGAGAGGGTGTACGGTACGTGTAACCATAGGGGCGCATAAATTGATTGAACCCGGAATTTTGTCATAGAACAAGGGTAAAGTTGTAATTTTCCAAAAAGGAGATGAAAGTCATAAAATGAGAAGAGTGTATGCCATTTTTTAGAAATAACAAAGATGAGATTAGCAAATATTTAAGGGATTGAGGACCTATTGTAATTTAAGGAAACTTGAGACTATATAAAGGAGATGAGACAAACAAATTTCATTTTAGTCTCATTTTGGCTAAGACTCACGGTTGGAGGAGAAAAGGGAGAAGAAGGGGAAGAAGAGGAAGAAGGAAGAAAGAAGAAGGAGAAGAACCAAGGTATGTTTTTTGTATGGAATCAAGTGTATTTTTTGATGTCACAAGGGTTATTGGGTGATTGCTAGGGTTTTTCTATGGAGATTGGTTTGTTCCAAACCTAGGGTTTTGGTTGAGAATCATCTAACCCTGGATTTGTTGAAGCTATGTGGATAAAACCCTAGTTAGTCATGAGGAGAACATAGGAGTCCATCATATTTTTATGGTTTTTGTATGGATTGGTGGATTGTAGTATAAATTCTTAGGATTTTTACCTAGGGTTTAGTTATAAGAAGTTCCTAAACCACCAATACAAGTGTGGTGGAGTTGTTTTGGGTAAAATTCCTGTTCTGGGTAAAATAGACTTCTAGAGAATAAGTTAGCGGAAGGAAGTGCATGCAGGTGTAACCCCAGGAGTGCCGAAATTTTTCAAAGTGGAGCTATGTGCGGTTTGTTCTGTAAATTGGAGTAATCTAGATGTAAATACAATAACTTGAGTTTTGGTAGATTAAGTGGGTGATTCAATTGGAGGAAGAACCTTAGAACCATGGCTTCAAATGAGTGAACAAACCATTTCCAATTTATGGAGTTAAGACCCCAGAAATCAAGGATAACAGTAGGTGATTCAGTGAGCTAACCAATTAGGCATAAAAAAAAAATGTTGTAACTTGTGTTATGTGGTTGAGGGCCTTAGAGAAGGAATTTTAAATTGAAAATTTACAGAGATGTCATTGGATATATAAAGGACTGATCTGGAGAGTTTCATATTTTTGAAGACTGTTTGGATAATTTTTAGGTAATAAAGTCCAGAGAGTATTGTTGGAAAAAGGTTTGCCAAAATGAGTGGTTTCTTTTTTTTTGTTAGGGGCTTTTTAGTGCTCAAGGGTAAATTGTTAATTTGGCTTTATGTGAATGTTGTGTGACCTAAAGTGACTTAACGTATGAAATACGATTAAGTTTTACGCTATCACATCGCGTTGTGTTTCGCCGTATTCGTTTGAGTGTGTAGGCTAAAAGCAAAGGTGAGAAAGTTGTGGAGTCGTGCTCAAGTTTTGGTAAACTAAAAGGTGAGTGTTCTAAACTGTACCAAATACTAGTGTATTATTATAAGTGTTTTTGCAGTGACCCAATAGGTTTGATTATAAGCCATATTTAAAGCAAGCAATGAGTTTAACAAGTAAGCAATGAGTTTTTAAGCAAACAATGGTTTGGTTTGAAACATATATGAAAACAATAGTAATGGTTTTGATGTATTCAACCATACTTTTAAGTAAGCAGAAAGCAATGGTTTTGAGTTGTAAAACCATATTTCAAAACAAGCAAGCAGCAAACAAAGTATATTTATAAAACAGGCCCTATGAAAATCCCTAGTTTTAAGCAAGCATACGGTGAGGTATTCAAATGCGTCTTGTGATGGTGTTAGGACATCTGTTTCATGCATTTTAGATTTGCCTGGTCGACCAAACTTAGTTCATGCATCATGGCATTTAAAGGAGGCGTAGCGCGTCTTTGGGTATATAGGGTTAGCGCTAGCTAAATTATCTTGGCGTGAACCAAGGTGTTCCATGTATTTGTCGGAAAGGGAAGTGGGCCAAGGCCCTTCCACCTAGGTGATGTGGACCCAGAGTCCTTCCACTGCCTGATTGAAGCCCAGGACTCCCAGTGTTTTACTAGGGGACGAAGCAAGCAAAGGCCTCAGTGGATTTGATCTTGATTTATAAACAATTTCACACAGTTTTGAAAATCAGCCCTTTGAAAGTAACAAACGGTTGAGCCTAGGCTCTGAAAAGTTTTATAAACTTTTAAAGCAAGCGGTTGAGCCCAGACTCCCGTATTTATGAAAAGTTTTATAAACTTTTAAAGCAAGCGGTTGATCCCAGGCTCCCATGTTTATAAAAAGTTTTATTAACTTTTAAAGCAAGCGGTTGAGCCAGAAACAAAATTGTTTATAAAAGTTTTGAAACTTTTCACAAGTAAAAAGCAAAACAAAGCAAGCAAGCAAGTATGAAAAGTTTTAGAAACTTTTAAAGCGAGCAAGCAAGGTTTTAAAATGTCTTGTAAAGAGAGTTTCTGGTTTGAAGATATTTTCAGGAAAAGAAGCAAACATTTTACTCTAAAGCATACACTCAGGCTCGTTTAGCTCATTTGTTTTGTTGTTTTAAAAACTATTTTCAGTACAAGCACCTTTGGACCTTTGGAGCATATTAAGATTCCTCTTGAATTTTGTATTAGTGTTGTGATAGTAATATATGAAATGTTTGGAATTTGTACGGAGTTGAGCATATGTATGTACATAGTTTTGTATTGTGAAAATGCTGATGAGCTGAGGCTCTTTGAAAGAATGTGTTAGTTTGCCATATTTTTGAAAAGTGTAAAGCGTATATACGGGTTTTGGGATATATCACGTATGCGAATTTGTTATGTTAATGGTACATAAAATCCACAAGTTTAGAAAAGAAAATTTTATCACGGGTTTTCAGCCAATAGTGCGGCCGCTTCCACGGGATTCTCTAGTTGTTGGAGTAATGTTTGCGAGAGTTTTACGTAGGTACGGCCGACCCACTGCCGCTAGTAGGGGGTAGAGTGTGACAAACTTAGGCATATACATATGTTAAGGTTATCTCTATTTTATATTAGTATTTAATTCCGCATATGTTAAGATTGTTTGATTGATTTCAAAGTTATCTTGAACTTTTTCTATCAAGTTTATAAACAAAATGTCAGGTTTAGTATAAAATGTGTCATGACCATTTCCTCATATGTCATAGTTTTTCAAGTATATATGTAAGGTTTTATTTTATTTATATTATAATTGTCTCATATATGTGAAGGTTCCAATCATATTTAATAAAATCATTTTACAAAATTAGCGATCTTGGCAAAACTAATCCCTATTTATCAATGGCACCTTTAGAAGTGTCATCCTAAGACATTTTCTATCAAAAATAATATTTATCTTTTCTAATTAAACTAATGAACTTCTTGAACAATTAAATAAAAACTAAGCCCCAAAAGTTAAATCAAATTTGACAAATTAAAATATCATCAAATATTGATATACAATAACCAATATTAAATAATTAATATAACTATTTTAATACAATAATTATATTTAATATATTTAACTATATATTAAAATATAAAAATATCTAACTCCACACAAAAAGTATTTATTAAGTGGGAACAACTACTAAGATTTACATTCTTCAAAAGAAACATAGTTCTACCTCCTAATGTCTTTATTCAATGTAACTGTGATTTTGGCATCTATCTTCTCTAATTGATGACTTCTCTTCTTTACACCCAAACCATTTCCTTTGCTTTGTAAAGAATATAGGAAAGAATAGAGAACCTCTAAATTATGCATGCAGCAGCAATAAACACAATTTAAACTATAACTTTCAAAACATGAAGGAGAAAAACACTAGAACCAATATAAAAGAATGTGAAGACCAAGAAATAAATAGGTGTTATATAGAAAAATAAAGAGCAAATCACTGAAAATAAGGGATATATATATGTATATATATATATATATATCTCTCATATATATATATGCCTTCTTTAATATGTGAGCTCAATAATTGGTAGTAGTGAAAATCAGCCGATGTATGAGTTTATGTACGATTAATGGTTCATATCAAGCTTCCTTTTTGAAATTGTTAAGTACTTGTGTGCCTACATGAAGAATACGATCCAACAAATCATGCATCATGACATAAAGCCCTCAAAAACATAATTCTTGGATGATTCCTTTCACAACAAAAAAATTATAGACATAAGTGAGAAGGTTTTGATAAGAAACCAAAGTTAAGCATTGTCACAAGGATAAGAGGGATTACGAGGTATATTCAAACAAATAAGGCAACCTATATATATATCTTATAATATCATGTCATGAAGAATCAACTCAACACTTGTGTTAGATCTGCAAAGCAAGGCATTCATCAAGATTTTGTTCAAAATAAATCCTTGGGCACAAATCGACCATTACGAAAAATTCAGTTGTCTATTATAGCATATATACAAGAACTTTTAAGATTCTATGTCTAACTCTATTCCCATTCTAAAATAAAGTACAATTGACAAAACCAAATATCTACCTTCTTACTTATAGGTTCTCTCTTGAACAAATCTAAATGCAGAAACGAGAAAATGAAGAAATTCCTACATTTTTATGCATGATATCTTGATTTATGCTTTTCCTTTAAACTTGACATGGCGACACTAATCAGGGGCAAAAAATAACAAATATATGGAAAGCGAGGAAAAGAATTCAAATGCCTACATTGAGTATAATGAATTCATCATATTCAGCATGAAGTGGAAAAAAAAAAATCCTGGAAGAACACAAAAGTTATTTAGACTACGGAGAGGAATAAAATAGCGAGATCATAAACAACCATGAAAGCAAATCTTCAACGCTCACAAGATATCCTATGTCACACTCGTTGAAAAGCTTAATGAGCATTAATTGTTTAACACCCAGGAATCTCCCCACCTTCCACGGGCAAACCATCATCTACCCTTTCTTCATAATTCGACTTCCTTGGAAAATTTGAGAGAGCTCATTGCCTCTTTTAAAAAAGCGAGCAAATCTTAAAATTTTGATTAGTTCGATATTAAGTCCTTTACATTAAGATGATCTCATCCTAAAAAATACATTGGCGTAAAATTATTGTTGTTTACCCTACATGCTTTCATGGTCATTCTCTAACTTTATTTCTTAGAAGAAATCTTCTATGCTCATCTTGAAACACTTAAAAGAATTAAACAGGAAAAAAACAAAAATGATGATTACTCTAGTTCATAATTTAGCGCATGTTATTTTCTTTTTCACAAATTAGAAAGGAAAGAGTAAAAATAAATAAAATTTGAACTTAAAAATTTATTAAAATTATCAATTATTTTGAAATTAATAAAGATTTATAGGAACCTTGAAACAAAATATTAAAAAAATGTAATGCATTTTCCCATTAAGTGATTTCAAAGATAAGAAAGAAAAATGAATGCAATTTTTATATTTTAAAGTAAGAAAATTGGATGATTGTGGTAAAAAAGAATTAAATGTAGGCTTTTATCTATATTCTCCGTTCCCTTGCCTTCATGTTTTCTTCTATAAATAGAATATGAAATAGAATAAAGTTTTTGAGAATTTATACAATTTTGGAGTAAGAAAATTTGATTATTATGGTGAAGAAAATATATAAATATTCAACATAGATTTTATTTAAATTCCTGCTTAATCTTGAATTTGGGCTAGAAGAGTTATAGACATGTTATTGCGTACTTAAAAACATGATCATTCAATCGGTGTATGGAATAAAATAAAATGCAATTCGAGTGAATGACATAACCAATATACAGAGAAAAAGATGTTTTGAATCTTACCGGTTAGCGAAAGAGCCCGAGTCAAATAAAGCATTGGGGATATAACCTATTGAGTTATTGAAACTAAAATTTTTGAAATAAATTAAGAAAGAATATGAGAGAGAAAAAAGAAAAATAAGTGATGAATATGGCTTATTTGAAGGTCAAATGTGCATCAGAACTTAACAATCTTTGCTAACTTTGGAATTCCCCAATGTAAGATGGACTTCTTCCAGTGATTAATGCATTCGTCAGAACTCTAAGGAAAAATATGGATTTGTTTAAGTCAATTAATAGACATGAGAGATTTTACAGAAAACAAAAGATTAGAAATTAAAGTTTAAAAATGAATGAAGGATGATCATCTGAAGTCGGTTAAGTTTGTAAAACGTGAAAATGAGTAAAAGCGGTAATTTCGGAATAGTCCCGAAGGAAAAAGCTAGGATTTTTTTATATCTCGGATGACGAAACATATTTCACCGTTGGAATCGTCTCTGAATACTCAGGTACCTAGTCGAGATTTCGTTGGATTCGAGGCAGTAGGATTTCACGTGGACCCAACGGGTGTTGGGCGACACGGCGAGGCCATGTGGGTGACACATGGAGAACCATGTGGGTGACAGATGGAAAGCAATTAGAGTGACACATGGCAAAGGCCTATGCATGTAGGACACATGGCAAGCCATGTGTGTGACACATGGCAAGCCATGTGTCAACATGCATGGCACATTTGAAGGCTATACATGGAGCTGTTCGTACAAGCAGGGAGGGGTAAGAAGGAAGAGGAAGGGAAAAGAGAAAGGGAGGAAAGGAACAAAGAAAGGGAGGAAAGAAGAGAAAATGAAAGAAGAAAAGAGAAGAAAAAAAGGAAAAAAAAAGGAAGAGAGAGGAAAGGAAGGAAAGGAAGAGTGTTGCGCAATGGGACATACGGACGACGAGAACCAGGCTGCGCTACAAGAAGGAGGTTTCCTCCAACTCCGGTTATTATATGCCCTAGGGGCCCGCGTAATAGCTAACGGTTTCGCCCCATTTCGGTAAATTTAAGATGTGTGGTTTGGTTGTTTTTGTGTGACGGTCGAGCACATTTCATGGGTTCAGGACATACGAGATCGAACTATTTGTTCAGAGGCTGGCGAGCATAATGTATGGGGTGTGCCCGAATTTTGCAAATCCTTTGCGAGATCGGTAGAGTCAACTTTGAATGATAACTTTCGTTCAGGCCGATTTGTGTGTTCTTGGACTCTGAGCTTCATTAGTCTAGAATTTAATAAGATGAAGTGCTTAGCCAAAACATGGGCTGATAATTGGGCTGGGTCACGGACAGTTGAGGAATGGCTCGTTCTGGTTTTCGGAACTTCTGTTTTTAGAACCGGTTTGTATCTGAAATGCTTGGGGCTGCGTATGTTTGAAACGAGGTGCCGTGTTAAATGTTTTTGTGTGGTATTGGCACAAGGCGAACTTTTCTGGACTAAGTCAAATTATTTCGAGGCCAAGTTTGGCGGTTATGATTAGAATGAAGCTAATGTGTGTTGTGTGTAAATTGAATAACATCTTTGAATGTGGTAAAGGGAGTATGTGATAAAAATGAAAATAATTATATGTATTAAATATAATTTATCCATTACATGACATAGTGTAATGAAGTATATTGCATGTGACACGTAGCGTACATATAGGCATAAAATGGCATATGCGTGCTTTTATGCACGGGACCATCACGTTGAGTGGTGTGAGTGCATGGTTGGGATGGAAACACTTTGTTTGGTGTTCTATAGTGGGCTCAGTGTTTTGGACCACATCCAATGAGTCCTCACGGGTGCATTCAAATTGTTTTTTGAATAAAGCAGGTTGCTCGAATAATACTGTTTTTTGAATAAAACGATTTATTGGAGCACACTCCTTTGTTTTAGAATAAAACATTTATTGAATTGTCCGATGCTTTTGAAATAAGCGGGGTTTATTGACTTGTCCATTTTTTGAATAAAGCAGTTTATGGAGGAATTGTCAATTTGTTGAATAAAACTTTTATCGAAGTTGTCATTGTTTTGAATAAAATAGTTTGCTCGGAGAGATTGTCAATGCTTTTCAGGAAATAGAGCGGGTTATCGGAGGCTATCCCTTTGTTTTGAATAAACGAATGTTGTACTCGAGGAGTGCGGCGTCTGCGGTGAGAGCAGGAAATCAAGTGGCCCACAAATGCATAACACACGATGCTTGGAGCAGAAATAAGTAGGCGTGGGGTTATCAATGTGTCTAGAATGACAAAACAAAAAGCTTTTGTTTTGGAAAAAGGGTCAAGGGCGGGACGCCCTTGACGGTTTTTCACACTTGGCATATATAGGCCTGAAGTCGGTGAACAAGTTTGAGTCATAAGGGGCATCTTTGCATTCATGACATGTAGACATTCAGTCTGTGATATAGGTACTTGAATCGCGTGTGATTGTATGTATTAGCATTGCATGTTGCTCTTAGGTGGGAGTAGCATGGTAGGAGATATCTACTAGGCTTTGCTGCCCGACCGTGATACCATACTTCCCCGGTGCGGCCAGAGAGCGGCGCTCCTTGGTAGTGAGTGCGAAGAAGGCCGGGTTGTGGCCTTAAAAGTATTTTTGTAAAATATATTAGAACAATCAGTTTAATATATTTGCATGTAAAGTGTAAAGTTGTATCAAACTCTTGTAAAATATTATAAGATTTGTATATTTATAGAAAAAATATCTACGAAAGCGACACTTTGAATATTCCAGGTTGAGCTAAGCTTCATCAAGCTTTGACCCATGGGTTTGGAGTGTCACGACCATGAAATACGAGGTAAACGGACCCCGGGTTTTGGGGCGTCACAAAGTTCTTCAGATTCTTAATGAAATCAAGAGATAAGCTAAAATTGAATAAATCACTTATTCACCGACATAGTTATTTATGAACACTATTATTTATGAATAAATCCCTAATGAAACAAGTGGTTTATTTTTCCTAAAATTATGGATATATATATATATATATATATATAATAAGTAAGAAGAGACAATATATTTATAAAAGAGCCTAAAAAATACAAGGACTTAATCGAGTCCTAAACAAACAAAACCCTTAAAGAAGCTAGAAAAACAAAAGAATTAACACCCATCGAAATAGAGCGTACACCACGAAGAACACCCCCATAAGCTCTAGCTGTCCAAAAAAACTATGAAGCAACCCCTATCTCATTGGGAACTTATCTAGATGTATAGATAAGGATATATAAAACCAAGTAAAAAATAATTCTGAAAAATGATTATGAAGGGGTGTAAAACTCACGAGGAGGCAGATATCAGGTTCCATATAAAATAACTATTTCCATACCATGCATATAATTTTTTCTTTAAAAAAAGAAAATCTAAAATGATACCCTACATGCACTTGTACTTTTGTTCTCAAATGTTTTCTAGCAGCCAAACATGGCTAGGACATTCCAATTTGGTTCAAGATGTCAAGAATCCTTAAGCAGATTCAGGACACAATTCTATACATGGACCATAAAACAAGAATTGTGTATCCAATTCCTATCTCGTTCTAGAGAGCTACAATGCATTTTGACCTACTAAAGTACAAATGTACCTAAATATATATACAAATATACTATAACACGAATATTTTTATAGGCGTAATTGATTATATTTTACGGAAAAATTAAAATAAATAAGATTGAAGTCCTGACTTCTTATTCCTTTGATACAAGAATATCTTAAGTGAGCATTAGAAGTATATTCAAAATGGCCTCCACACATATGCCACTCCAAAATTTCCTTTTAGGTTGAAAGATAGGATTGAACCTATGTCATCTGCTCCAAAGGAATCATTAGAGTTCAATCATTTGGCTAGCACATTTAAGAATGGTAAACATGAGAAAATTAAACCCAAGTTTTGGTATTAAGACAATTTAATACAGGCACACTCTTGATGCAACACAACCGTAGTCCAATTTAATATAGTTTGTAAGAACATTCTTGGTTGGCAATGAGAGAAGAATCAATATTGGATGAACTACATGTGCTCAATGTTGAAAAACGGGTATTCAAATAGAGTAAAATAACTTGATGAAGTTTCAATTTTGAAACATGCAATGTATACAAAACAGTAACAGTTGTACAGAAGGGAAAGTTTTACACATAAAAGATAAAGTGTAACAGATAACAGTTACTAATATATGCGAACTAGATACTAACTCGATTATAGAACAGGAACTGTGATAGAACTTTAGGTAGATAAAGGCTAGTGTTTGACACTATATGTCCTTAGGAGTAGATTGCCCCCTCTTGGTGCTTATGGAATCTGGCGCTTGCCTCCTAAGACCACAATGATATTCCACACGAGATAGAAGTAGCACTCCGATCTATGCATCCAGTGGGCTTAAACTATGTTGTGTACTCTCAACCTTGCCTTAAATGCCGAAAAATAATGCACTAAAGGCTGCCTTAGTGCACTGTTTACTGAATGAAAATGACTGAAATTCGTTTGTTGTATGAAGAATGACAATGAACCTGAGTATTTATAGACCTCTTGGTGACTTTCCGAACAGTCACCATCCTAAAGACACAACTCAAAACGAAAAGACACAACTAAAAATGAAAGTTTTAGACACCTTTGATAATTAATTCAATTTTCTCCAAAAAGATAGGACTTAGCTAAATCACACCCACACCTGTACCGAGCGGCTCAGAACCGAGATCCTGACGAGGCGGGCGGGTGGTCTGTGGCGTGCATGTGTGGTTAAGCTGTAGGCATGGAGTGCGGCTCCACTCATAGAGGCCCATGGTACCCCTTGAATGACCCATAGAAAACCTTAGCCTATATATGTCCATGGTAAGTCTCTTCTTAACCAATGTGGGATTAGATTGTTACAACCCACATTGCACTTCTTATTTCCACATTCACAAGAGGGTCACTTGGGGGCTTCTTCTCATTCATTTCTTACTCGATTTGACAAATGGATATATTACATTATTCTCCTCAGAGATAGAATATGAATCCACGAAATATTGATACAAAATAACAAGCGGGTCCCACTTTTAATTTAGGCTCAAAGTCAACCAACAACTTCGGTTTTACACTTAAAACTGTTTTGGTCCAACAATCCCCACATGATGGAAAGTGGATGTTAGTATACGGGAATGAAATAAATCTTTGACACCTTATAGAGTATCTTTGGAAAGATCGTGCATCGAGATAGGTAGCTTTGGCCTTGAACCTTCCCTGAAGTGAAAGCCCATCGGCCTTATCGGCTAAATGGTGGCGTGATGTCTTGAACTATTCAGGTACATTTGATAAATCGGAATCAAATAGACTTCACCGCAGTCTCTTTCTAACACGGTGGTTCTCATGTTTGTGTTCATTTTGGCCCTAAACAACTCCTGGTTTTCATGAGTGCTTTAGAGAATTCAGCCTTTATAAATTCTCACAGAAGCGGCCCCTTCACATTCATATGGTATTTATTAGGAATATCTGCAATATCACTTGGATTTTCAGATATAAGAATCATTGAAAGCATAACACCCAATAATCTCTATGACAGCACTAGTTTATCATAGGAATGAGTAGGAGGATTATCTCCTTAGTGCTTCTTTTGAATCACGCATAATTCGGTTGTCCCTTTGAACCTAGGTCTTGGGATCTCCAGTCAACTAGGTTGGGTTGCCATTAAGGTGATTCTTTTGTCGTAGGGTTTAATCTCATTCCCCTCGATGTGCAATTTACTTGCTCTCTTGTCAAACCTTTCGTAAGCGGGTCCACTAGATTATCCTTTGACTTTATATAATCAATAGAAATAATCCCATTTGTGAGCAATTGCCTAACGGTATTATGTCTACGACGTATATGTCTAAACTTACCGTTATACATGTCATTACAGTGCCACCAATTCGCAGTTAAAACATCCATGATGTTTACAAATTGCTGGCACAGGTTTAGGTCATATTGGATATCCTTTAGAAATTGTGAAACCCTCTGCTTCCTCTCACGCTATCTAAAGCAATAAATTCATATTCCATGGCTGGATCTGGAAATACGTTTTCTTTGAGATTTCAAGATCTGAATTGCTCCACGAAGTATAAAAATAACATGTAGATTTTTGTATCCTTCATATCAGATATCGGTTGCATCACTATACCCTTCTAATCTTTATTGGATATCTTATATAAGCCATGACTCATAGTATGGAGTATATCTTAGGTATCTAAGAACCCTGATAATTGCCTTCCAATGGTCTACTCCCGGATTACTTGTATACTTACTCAGTTTACTAACGGAGTATGCTATATCTGGTCTAGTGCAGTTCATGACATACATTAGACTTCCAATGATACGAGAATATTCCAATTATGTATGCTTTGACCAATATTTTTAGACAAATGAGATATTTATATCAAGCTGGTGTTTCACAGCAATGTTGCTTTCATCCTTGTTGAACTTGTGAGTAATTTCTCAATATAATGTGATTGAGATAATATAAGTCCCTTTAGATGTTAGAAATTTTAATTCCTAGTATAACATCTATAACACCCAAATCCTTCATGTTAAATTTACTAGACAACATCTTCATGGTAGTTGTAATAATATAATTATTACTACCCAAAATAAGCATATCATCCACATATAGGCAAACAATGACGTATCCATTATTTGTGTCTTTAACATAGACACATTTATCACATTCATTAATTGTGAAACCATTTGACATCATTACCTTGTCAAATTTCTCATGTCGTTGTTTTGGTGCTTGCTTTAAACCATAAAGCGATTTAACAAGTCTACATACTTTCTTCTCTTGTCCTAGAGAAATAAACCCTTCGGGTTGGTCCATATAAATTTCCTCATTTAAGTCACCATTTAGGAAATCTATTTTCACATCCATTTGGTGTATCTCAAGATTATGCAATGTTGCAATAGCTATGAGCATACGAATAGATGTTCGTGAGAAGAATATGTATCAAAGTAATCAAGACCTTCTTTTTTGTTTTACTTAGCCTTTTGCTACAAGTCTAGCCTTGTATCAGGATTGATCCATCAGTTTTCATTTTCCTGTAGAAATCCATTTACACCACAATAGTTTACTCCTGGAGGAAGATGAGCCAACTCCGGTGTGATTTTGCATGATTGATTCAATTTCACTATTTATAGTTTCTTTCCACATGGGTGCTTCAGGAGTGGACATTGCTTCATTGAAGCTTTGAGGCTCATTTTCTAACAAATATGTTAGAAAATCTGGACCAAAGGACTTGAAAGTCCTTACCCTTTTAATGCGTCTAAGTGCCTCTTCACTTTCATCATTTATAGACTCATGGTCTATATCACTAGTCGCAGTATCATGAGTTCTTTTAAGAGAACTCCCATCACATGCATTTTACTAGAATATATTTTTAAAGGAATAGTACATTTCTTGACTCAATTATAGTATTGACATTTATATCGGTTATGCACTGAAAATGAATCTACCTCACATTTATTAACCAATAAATATACAAATAATAGTCTTAGGTCCCTATTTTAATCCTTTTGGGAGTAGGAACCATCACCTTAGTCAAACACCCCCACACTTTTAAATATTTGTAGGAAGGACTTCGACCTTTCCATAATAAATAAGGGGTTTTGTCTAACTTCTTGTGGGGTAATTTATTTAAAATATAATTTGCTAAAAGCAAAGCTTCCCCCCATAAGTTTTGAGGTAATCCTGAACTAATCAACATGGCATTCATTATCTCTTTCAATGTTCTATTTTTACGTTCAGCAATTCCGTTTTGCTGAGGTGTATAAGGCGCAGAAGTTTGGTGAATAATCCCATGTTCTTGATAGAATCGATCGAACGGTGTGTCATATTCACCACCTGGAGTACTTCTTATCGCATAATCTTTTTCTATAGGTTGATTCTCAACCTCATTCTTATAATGCATAAATTTTTCTAATGCTTCATCTTTACTCCTTAGCAAATATACATAGCAATATTTTGTGCAATCATTAATAAAAGTCACAAAGTATTTATTTCCTCCTCTAGTTTAAACATATTTCAAATCATGTATCAGCATGAATTAACTACAGGGGTTCGATTACTTAACTCAATATTTTCAAATGATGCTCTAGTTAATTTTGATTCAACACATGTCTCATTTACATGGTTGCATCAATATTAAATTTAGGCAACAATTCTAAGTTCATTAATTTACGCAAAGTATCAGAATTAACATGTCCTAATCTACCATGCCATATATTAGAGGACTCAAGTATATAAGTAGAAGATGTGTTCTTATTATTAAAATAAGATATAATAGTCATTACATTCATCTTAAAGAGCCCATGCTCACCTCTATCCCTGCCTACATAAAATCCCACTCTTAGTGAGTACAAATTTGTCTGACTCGAAAACCAACCTAAAACCCTTCTTACTCAACAATGATCTAGACACAAGATTCTTTCGAATTTCTAGAGCATCTGAGACATCATTGAGTAAGCTCTTTCCGATCGTCTTCAATATAACCTTTCCTTTGCCTTCAGCTTTGGAAGTGGAGGAATTTCCCATAAAGAGTTGTTCTCATCATTTAATTGCTTCCTTATCAAGAGGAACATCTTCTTATCTGAACATATGTGTCTAGTGGCCGCAGTGTCCACCTGATTCCTTGGTATTTCCCACGAGTTGACTTCGGATACTCCTGGTAAAACATGTCATAAAGAAATTTTCAAAAGTTTTCCACCCTCGGTTATATTGGCTTGGGGCAACCTTCCTCTTGTAGTTTCACACTTATTGCTTTACGGTTCGACAATCCCAGCACACGATGTCGGTTTATTGCACCTGAAGAAATTGCCTTTGAATTTATTAGAATCACCACCCTTATTTTGTTGGCCAACATATTCCTTTTCTTGTTGGTTTATGTCTCTTTTCAATCATGTGCCTTTAACTCCATGGGTGATTGCCTAATTTCTTTTGGAACTCTATTGTCTCCTCTATCCTCAATCTCACGATCAAGTCTTGAGAAGCTTCGATTTTCTTTGCATTTGTGTTTCAAATAATTTTTTGAAGTCCCTTCCAATTTGTTGTAATTTCTCAATAATTACGACCACTTGAGACCACTAAGCACCATCCCTTCCGACCAATTTCATGTAGGATCACTTGAAGATCTTGAACTTGAAATATGATGATCTTACAATCCACCATTTATAATCTAGGAATCTGCCCACAACAAATTTCTTCATTTCGGCATCCTCAGTCTTGTATTTTATATCCAAGAATTCCCATAGCTCTCTAGCCATCTTGATTGGACTATACACATTATATAATGTGTTATCCAATCCATTGAGGATATAGTTTTTTCATAGAAAATCAGAGTGCTTTCATGCATCCACCGCAACAACAACTTGGCGATCGGCCTCATTCTTACTACAAACGGGAGCATCCTCACGAAGAAACTTTGTGAGATTCAACGTAGTGAGATAGAACAACATTTTCTATTGCCATCTCTTGAAATCATTCCTGTTGAACTTTTCGGGTTTCTCCCCATGAGACACATGAGTAGGAATAGGCACCACAGGCACAACATGATTTGTAGCAGCAGGTACAGTAATATCATTTGCATCCATTTATGATAAACAAAGATTACAAACTATTTAAACAATAGAAAACCGATGAGTTATAAACCCGAGAGGAAATAGACTAAGTTCTTGTTTTGGAAGTTGTTACTACTTTAACGTTTTTGTATGGTTTATCAAAGAGTCGCATTTAGTGTAAAGTTTGAGATTAAGAAACATAAATAAGGTCCTTTTTTTAAATCAAAACCGAGAACCACAATAGTGATTAAACTAAGTAAATGTCTTGAATGTTGAAAAGGGGTATTCAAATAGAGTAAAATAACATTTGAAGTTTACCGGTTTTGAAACATGCAATGTATACAAAGCCGATGCTTGATGGTACGAGAAGGAAAGTTTTACATAAAGATAAAGTATAACGAGATACTTGAGTTACTAATATATACAGGCTAGATATAACTCGATTATAGAGCGAGGCGTGATGATAGAACTTTAGGTAGATCAGGCTAGTGTTTGACACTATGTCATGTCTGATTTGCCCCACTCTTGGTGCTTGAGTACGAAATACGCCTCCCGGGATACAATGATCTTCACACGGATAGAAATAGCACTCGATCTATCTTTCAGATTAGACCAAACTATGTTGTGTACTCTCGGCACTACCTTAAATCACAGAAAATTAATGCACTAAGGTTGCCTTAGTGCCTTTGTTTACGAATGAAAATGACTGAAATTCTTTGTTTTTATGAAGATGACAATGAACTTGAGTATTTATAGACCTCTTGGTGACTTTCCGGATAGTCACCATCCCAAGAGACACAACTCAAATGAAAGGCCTGACTTAAAATGGCCTTAGACACCTTTGGTAGTTGTTCTTCATGAACAAACACAATTAAATTAATTAATTTCGATTGGGTTAAGGAATTCACGCCTATTAATTAATTCAATTTTCTCCAAAAAGATAGGGCTTGGCTAAATTACACGTACCGTACTGAGCCCGGCGAAGGCCAGAATCCACGGCGTGGCGGGCGGTGCGTATACTGTAGCGTGTGTGGTTGAGCGAATAGGCATGTAGGTGCTCGCTCCGCTCATAAAACTATGGTACCCCTTGGGGCCCAACCCATAGAGAAAACCTTAGCCTATATATGTCCATGTTGAGTCTCTTCCTTAACTAATATGGGATTGGTGTCACAACCCACATTACACTTCCTTTATAACATTCTAAGGGTCAGAACTATTTTCTCATTCATATCTTACTCGATTTGAACAAATGAATATATTACATTATTCTCCTCACGGATTAGAATATGAATCCACGAAATATTGTTCAAAATAACAACGGGTCCCACTTTAATTTAGGCTCAAAGTCAACCAACAACTCAGTTTTTACACTTAAAAAACTGTTTTGGTGCAACACTCGTTTGATTTTTGAAGCAGAGGCCTCAGATAGACCTATGTACTTTATTTTACCCTATTCAACTAGTTTCTTCAGTTCTCCCATCTTAGAACATGGGAATGACATAATTACGACAAGCATATAAAAATAAGAAGATTATTTGAAAAGAAAAAAAAGAAAAAAAAGAAAAAGGAAAAAAAAAATACTGAAAACATGAATATTTATATAAAAAATAAATCAAAAAATTCACAAGATAATCATCATAAATACTATAGCCTTTGTTATGGTAATCAAACCAAGTTGCAAACCTAAGTATCCCTTAACACAAAATCTTTTGTTGTTTGTTGTCGAGAGGATGATGATGGGATTAGAAATAATAATGGTTGAATAATTTTGCATTTCAATAAGGAAATTTGACTCAAATTTGTACACAAAGTGATAAATGTGACAATTTTGAGAAGCAATTCAAGTTAAAATATTTATTGAAAGCCAGAGTTCTCTGAATAGCTAATGAGTAACACTGATTATATGCATTACTTTGGAAATGACTAATGCATGTTCCAATAGAAAACTCTAACCCTCTAGACTAATAGCATAGTCGTCTCTAGAACTATCTTTAAAGTACTTGGTGTTAGCACCTATCAAGTTATCATGTAGGTTTTCCCAAAACAAGATGAATCATAGGTCTCATGACTCCATGTCTCTAACATCTTGGATGAACAAAGAAGATAAGATAAGTGGTGAATTTGAGCAGTGGTTTCTTCATCCAAAGATCATGAAAAAAAATTGAAGATATAGAGAAGTTCTAGTGGAACAACCCAGTTTGCAATATCAGGGTTTTGTCGGTAAGTATAGAGTTACATAAACAAAGTGTTGGTTCAACACCTAAAGATAGAAAGTTATTTTTAGTCACCATGCTTGCTCCAAACAAGATGTAAAGATGTCCATAGACTAAATCTTGCATTTGAAATCTAGAAATTGGAATATCCACGGAGTTATGAGATAAGTGTTTGATCTGGTAACTTGTGGCGAAATGGCAAATAAAACAATACTCGGATTAGTAGGCTAATCAGAAATTTTCAAAACGGGGTTTAAAATTTTCCATTAAATGAACATCAAAGAGTTGGAAAGGAAAGGTCTCATAATTTGAAGGCGAAGCGATAAGAACTCGAAGATGGAAAAATTGTACTCACAATCTAGAAAATATTGGGCAGTATTGAAAGCATTATGCGAAACAAGATGAGCATTAAAAAAGAATAAAAAAACCTAGACATTTTGCAAGGCTTATGACAAACAATAACCGAGTCATTGGCGCTAAAGACATGGATCCCACATCTGAAGTAAGGGATGTAAAGAAAAGGAAATATTAGAATATATTTAGTTCCTAGAAAATGCTAGGGGAAGAAATTTGAAAGAAAATGGAAGGGACAAAAAGATAAGGAAAGAAATATAAGATTTTTCTCTTGTTTGGTCATTCATGGAATTTTAAGGAAAAAATATATTTTATATTTTTCTCTTTTCACAATTTTAACTCTCTTATTTCATATTTGTACACATTCTAACCAACCATATATATATATATATATATATATATATATATATTATGGGTAAAAGATAATTTAGACATGGCACCTATCAAAAAATGGGGACACCACAAGTAAAGAATTAGGTATAGCAAATATGCTCAATCCAAGTCAAAGGATACAAAGTCTGTTGCTTGTTCATCTAAAAAGATATGATGCCACAGAAAAGGAATGGGTGAAAATCGGGTGCAATGTGATTAACATCCTTCCACATAATATACTCTTAGTGCATATATGCTTCTGGAATTGGTATAAGAAAAAGTCCAAACCTTATCAGCTAAGACTAAAAACTACCACATCAAGCAATATAATTCTAAAATTATATTTTTCGAACGTTTTAACTTACATCCTTATGGGAAATTGATTCGTACCCACGGTAGGTGATTCGGAATCAACAATGTTTGTCAGTTACTCCTATAAAGTGATCGACTCTCTTTGCGACATGGCGAGTCTAGGGCTGGAACACCACGGGGATGGGTTTCATCCTATGAATGGTTGCTGATGTTTGAAAATTGGTAGAGGCTTTAGTTTGGATTTTTGGATTTGGGTTAAAAGCGGGGGGAGGATTGTATGTTCAACATTGTGAAATATGGACAAGAGTGAGTCAAACGGTAACCTTGAAGGCTTAGATTCTCAGCGATAACATGGGGCTATTGAAGTGTCCTCGGGTTATTTCTCGCATTGAAAAACCGAAGTGACATATGATTCAAAGCCAAAACGGTTTGTTGCTTCTAAGCTATTACAAGACCTCTGTTGGTGACACATTGCTGGCATTCAATTCATTAGGTTTAAAAAACATGGCACTCAGGCCTCATTTTATTAACCGTAAATGGCATCTAAAGGATATCGGTGCATCTAGCATTAAGTATGCCTTGAACTCTAAAGCTGTGGCAGTATTGACCAAAGGAACAGCATTAAATGCATTAAGCTCTAGTTTGGAAGGTATGGAACCATAAATACGTACTATATCATTTAAAACAAGGGAACTGACACAGAGTAGCCCCAAGAAAACCAAGCTAGCAACCCCTCCTCTTCAAGGCTACTGAGGCTGGCCAAGCATCCATGATTCATCTATCCTCAGAGGTGTTTGGCAGCTAGAAAATGAAAAGCGAGAGAGAGAGAGCAAATGAAACCATAAAATGAAGGCTCTTGAATTTTATAAAATGAAAATTTCTTGCCAAAAATTTCTTAGGGTTACAAAATTATGGAGGTTTATATAGTCCACCCAAAGGGTGTGTCTAAAGTACCTAATATTGGCTTTGAGGACAAGGTAGTAATACACCAAAACGTAGTCGTTTGGCATTAATTACTGAAAATCACCCAGGCGGTATTTATTTATGGAGGAGAATTTGGCTAGCATAGCGAAATTTAATAGCCTAGCGAGGAAATTTAAGCTAACCTATAGCGAGGAAATTCTACGAGAGATAGCAAAATTGAAAATTCTCGCTATCAATAGTGAATTTCTATTGGGCTTAAATTTCGCTAGCCTAGCTTAAATTTATAGGAGATAAATAAATCGTTAATTTCTCACTAGCATGCTGGGATTTTCGCTAGCCAGCTAAATTTTCGCTATATTATGAATAAGAATCCCAAATAAATTTTCGCAATCATAGCGAAATTTCCGAATTGCCTCTCCCTCGCATCCCTGCTTTTGCACACGCATTCTACTCGCATTCTTTGTTCATCATCATCTTCATTTCTTCATTGAATCTTTATATTTCATCACCTCGCTCTAAGTGGAAATCATCGAGGAATCTCGCATTCAACACCAATGGCTAAGCTTACCGCTTGAAGTCCTCAAAAACCTGCAAAACTAACCAAAACAATCTCGAAATGGCATTAGTGGAAACTAAGTGGGACTCGCACATCAATCAAGCGACTGATATGATTAGCGCGAAAGCACCTCAAAACCATCCCGATTAGGGTCTGCACTGCACCCTTTGGGGCAATTAATCACACTTCAACCTACACGTTGCTAGTCCCTT
Organism: Tetrastigma voinierianum; assembly: GCA_016808115.1. Taxonomy (NCBI): domain Eukaryota; kingdom Viridiplantae; phylum Streptophyta; class Magnoliopsida; order Vitales; family Vitaceae; genus Tetrastigma; species Tetrastigma voinierianum. The sequence goes on along the minus strand of JAEQBH010000236.1, from coordinate 131,926 downwards.
AGCAATTTAAATAATAAGGACATGCATGCAAAGTGATTTTATAAAAGTGTATACTGCCCAAAAAGGTGTATATACGCATAAGCATTACCTTTAAATGAACAATTGAGACCTAGCTCAAAACCGACATGAGAGAGCAAAACCATATTAGAACAATTTTAGTCAACATCGGGATCCAAAGAATTCAACCCGAATTTCCACTAAAATCTAATGGTTCCTAATGTAACCTGATTGAGCCAATAAAGTGCAAAATTACTCTCCCCAACCTTAGCTACTGCATGGCCTTAAGTCATGAACCTGTGGATAGGAAAAAGCTACACTCTTCTTCTTTATTTGACTACATCAGGGTGCAATGCTTAAAACTCACTTCACTAAGTCCGTGTAACGAGGGTCCACCGATGACTCCCAACCAATTAAGGTTTAGGGCATTAAGTGCCAAAAGGATCACTTGACCACAAACTCTTCAAAGCTTCACCTGCACTCCGTAATGACTTCGAGAATTGAGCACCTACAACACGCTAAACTTTACCCATTCACCCGTGTAACGAACACTAAGTCGATGACTCCCAACCAATTAAGGTTTAGGGCAATGGGCTTCAAAGGCTTCCGCCATATACCCCTCGGACCGTGTTCGGGTTTCAAGGCAAAGTGTCACGACTTTTATTTTTCTTTTTCTTCTTTTCTTTTTCTTTTTCTTTTTCTTTTTGGAAGACTACATTGGTCTTCAAATATGGGTAACACTAACCTATTACTGCCGTCAACATGTCTAAGGCTTCTGGCCATGCAAAGTGAAAGGAGGTGATATAAATCAACCATTCAAGAAAATCCGGTGTGCAAAGTAGTGAATTAGCTCAAAGGGGAAATGTTCAAGTTGAATACGCTGGAACTACAATTGACCAAAAACTGAATCATACATGGAATTGTTCTAGCATTAAAGTAGCATATAGGGTTTCAATTTTCCAATTAAAGGCAATTCAATTGTTCAATTGAAGACAAAGTGATACACAAAGTGGAGGCACAAAGGATGGCGTTAAAGTGTAATAAATCGGAAATAATACTCGGTAAACCTTGATATAACCAAAACACAGTACATGCTTAATATAGTCGAATGATAAAAGCATCACTTCCTACTATGGCTAATACATGATTCCTACACAAAATTAGTAGCAGCTGATAACGCAAAACTATACAAAAAACATAAAATAAACACTCCTAACTCTAACTTTTCCTCCTACCAAAATATACGTCATAGGTAGGAAAGTTTAGAGAGTGTGACCACCTCACTCTCATGGTGGTGGTGGATCTCGTGGATGGCCGTCGCAACACGCTTCATGATAGGCCGCCGCCGGCCGCTGGCCTGATCCTCGGGCAAGATCACGCTGAGACCCAGTGTGACCCATGATCTGCTGAGCATGGAGCAGACGCTGACCTAAAGTGGCCCAAACAGTGGCCAACCTCCGGTCCTCAGACGCCCAGAGCGCCACAACATATGATCCATGACACCGCAAGCTCCCATTGGACACTAACGGCTCGAGAGTGTCATGGCCGTGATATGATGGGCCGGAGTGTCGTAAGAGGGTCAGTGGCTGAAGCAGGCAGAGGAGGAGATGGAGGAGATATATTCGAACTCGGACTCCTCTCCATCTCGACTCGGGGAGCATGCACATCTCTCCTCCGTGAGTCCTCTCGCCGGATCCTGCACCTCCTCCCCGTCCCGCATCGAGGAGAAAAGAAATAGCATAACCATAGCTCGCCCATAGACGTGACTCCGAGGGCATCTGATTCTCTCAATCCGGCTCCGAAAGCCCAGTGCTCCAGACCGGCTACGCTAGCCGTGGCATCACCAGGTAAACTTCTTCGCCGAGCCAAAGTTCCTCGCGGTGGACCTATCCTCGGCAAAAGAAAGCTATTATCACCAATCAGAGGGATCAACCGTGAACCTCCGAGATCCCGCATTGCAGCCTCTAGATGGCACCCCTACGCCGCACGCATGGGCCGGCTTTAGAGGCCGGTCCAGATGAGATCTATGAGGAGCATCCGAGGCGAGCCGCTCCGAATAATATGGGTCCAAAGCAGAGGTTCGAGCAAGACCGCGGACCATCTCCCCGTGCCTGGGGGAGGCCAATCCCAATAACCTGCACTAGCCGCCTCGTGGCAGCCCACGCGTACCCAAAATATCCGCCGCCTCTCGGTAGAACTCCATGACGCATCATCGACATCGACCTGAGCTCCAAATGACGCAGCTTCCCGGAGGTCATAGAATGATAGAACTGTAAAACCACCCGGGGGTAATAGAACTGCCTCGGCGTCATGAATGGTAGCAGGGAGTAATGCTCGATCAGACGCATCAAGTCCCTGAATATGGGGTCAGCTATCAGCGCCGGGACGTCGTAATACGACTCCCCATGAAAATCGCAGGCCCCACATCTCCCCGGATAGATGCCCGACTTCCAATGCGGCCTCCCGGGATCCTCGAGGCAGCGATAATCGAGGCGATGAGGTCGCTCCGCCGGGCGGGACCGGGCGGATACCGAGGCCCGATGATGACTCCCGGCCCGTGGCACGGCCCGCTCGAGGGCCTGCCCTCCCAGATCTCCTCCAGGCACGTGAAGTGGGCCCAGGTCCCATCCGGCCCGTATCTCCCGAACCCTGGCTCCTCGCGACGGCCCGGACTCAGCTCGGGCAGCAACCGGAACTGCGGGCCCGGCCCTCTCTTCAGAGGCCGACCCGACCCGAGCCTTGTGCGCTGGACCCACCCTCTCAGGCCGACCATGGCCGTAGTCGAAAAAGACACAGGGCGCAGCTCAACCGACCGATGCCGACTGCGGCAAAGGCGCGGCGATGCCAAAAGCCGACACCGAGGTCGTGGTACTGGCAAAGTGGAAGCTGCATCGGGCACTACCAGAACACCGGCATAGAATGGCACTGCATCGGGGCACCGATCGCTGGGCAGCCGGGGCGGCGCTCCGATGAGCCGGCCCGCACCCGTGAAGTGGCCCCAGCCGTGTTCGCGGCTCCAGCAGTGGCACCGGTGATGGCGGTGCAGCGCGAACAGGCGGCAGGCGGGCGTGGCAAAGGGCTCAGTGGCACGGCGCCAGCTCTTATGAGGGATGGGGGATGATATGAATTCAAAAAGGCTCCCTCCTTCCTTCTTTATAAAGGCGCTTGAAGCCGAAGTTATCGACAAGCCGTTAGTGTAGCGAAATCCGATCTTAGCCTGAATTAATTTTTTCGCATAAAATATAAATAATACTAAAAATAAAAATTATTATTATAATATATATATAAATATTTAAAATGAATTAAAATTAAGACAAATTGCTAAAAAGGAAAGTTACTAAAAATAGTAACCGTTGAAATTCTCTAACTTTAAACAAAAGTAAAACCCAGCCGTAATTTGGTTTCATTTGGACACCAACCGCCTCAATTTTACCATTCCTTCACGGGGGTCATGAGGAGGAGCTCCTGAACCCCTGCTGCAAAGGGTCTCCGTACCATCGCATTGCCGCTGATTTCCCATTGCTGGATTTCCTTCTCATCAAGTGATTTCGGGTGACCAATTTCTCCTCGCAGCTGGTGCCTCGATGGAAACTCCCAAACAACCGTTTCACCTCATGGCTATTTCTTGCAATTCATGGACATTTGCTTCCTCGCATCCCCGACTCCACCGAACAAACTTCATCAATCACTTGATTTTCGCCTCACTTTGTGCTTTGTTATTCAAGTGAAATATGTTCGGCCTAATGTCATGTTGCCAAATGTGTTGTATGACTCCATTCCTAAGAATTAATGATTGTACTGGCGCGGGCCGTAAATGGTCTTCCGGTGACACCGCGCCATGATCGCGCTCCATTTGCTATCGCTCTGTCAAGCACTACAAAGTCTACTGGATAGTAGAATTTGTCTACCTTAACCAACACATCCTCAACTATCCCCTTAGGGATCTTCACCGATCGATCGGCCAATGATATAGTAATGTTGGTAGGTTAAGTTTCTCCCCAAACCTAACTGCCATAAGACCGAGTACGGGCAAAGAAGTTCACACCGGCCTCTAAATTCAAGCAGCGCTTGTCTATGCAAGTCCCACCAATGTTAACTAAAATCAGGAGATCCCGGATCCTCAGATGGATCGGGTTCTTGCTTTGGATTATGGCACTGACTTGCTCTCTTAAAAATGTCTTTTTCTCAATGCCCAACCCCTTCTTGATTGTACAAACATATTTCAGAAACTTTGCATAGGTAGGACTTGTCTGATGATGTCCAAAGGGGTATGTTCACTCATCCGCTCAGACTCTCTGTGATGCCCGCCCTCATTGATGCCTTCTTCGTCTAGTGCCTGGGGAAATTCGGGAGGTGGCATGCAAAGGCTTCATCAGTCCTCCTTCAAGAAATGTGTTCGGCTCCACTCTTCCTTGGTTTCCTCAACCCGGCTGGGCATTGGCCGATCAACCTCTTTTCCACTGCAGGATATATGTTCTTGACCTCATCCATTCCCGAATTGCTAGATGAACCTACCTCACATGCACTTTTCGATTTAGCAAATGCTCAGCGGAACCTTCCTCTCTCCCTCGTACCTCCATAATATTGTTGATCTTGTGATTGAATACCGTAGTTGTCTATTTTCTCGATTAAGATTGCTCTCAAGCCCATCTATTCTCTTGTTCAAAGGTGCTCTATAGTATCAATCCTTCAGGCCAATTGTGCATTGATCCCGTTTCCACAAAGTCGCTTCACCACCCGCTTCAAATTCGTGATCGCTGTTCAACTGTGAGAAGTGGATGAGGTGGTCGTGGAGTCAGATGAGGAACCAAACTATGGTTTGGCACCGGGGGCAATATAGGCGTGGGGTTAGGTTTCCAGAGAGGTTAGGTGATTCTCCAATTGGAATTGTAGGTATTACCATACGGGCATCGTCAGGAGGCTTATATTAACCTACCGCATTAAGATATTCCCGACATCAAATCCTTCCACCTAAGGGGCCATAGGATACCGTTTCTTCCAGTGGGCGCGGATTGGAACAGCATGGATTGGCTTGTGCAGATTTTCACATCAGTTGCACTTCATGGAGTCGCTTGCCTCTCTAACCTCCACCTTCCTAGCTAGGGTCGATTTTCGCTTTCATTTCCATGTCCTCCGAAAGTGTAAAATCCTCCCCTTCGTAAAAGCCGAGGGCCCATTTTCTCCACCTCTCTCTGGGTTTGGCTCATCCCAACCTCTTGGTTTTTTACCACATAACTCAAGAAATCCATATGGCCTCATCCGGTTTTTGCTCGAAATCACTCCACACATGGTTTCGAGCAATTGCTTCATGGCAGGGGACATACCATTATAGAAATGGTTCACTAACATCCAGGTATCAAACCCATGATGTGGACAAGCACCGATGGTATCCATGAATCTCTCCCAGTATTGGTAAAATTTCATCACATGTGTCAGTAAGTGTGTAACCCGCTTCTTCAAACTGCTGTTCAGGGTAATCAAGAATTTCTTCAAAATTCAGCTTGAAGATTTGCCCAACTTCTAATCGTTTCGCCTCAAATGAAGTCGAGCCATATTTTGGCTTGTTCTGAGGGTCAATCTGAAATGCCTTTCAAATTGAAAACTATGTCGTTGATACCTTCCTCGAACGTGAGTGCATACCTCCTCAAAATCCTTTATATGCGAATATGGATTTTCATTCTCTCCATACCATGAAAAGTGGGAAGCTGTGGGCACCAGGTGGTCTCACCGCCATTCGCCAGAGGTATGATGCAGAAGGAGCACTAACCCTAGAGGGCGGCGCGCTCCTCATCGACCAGAAGTTGTCGATCTCACCGGGGTACCCTACCGACTGCTCCTCGTAGAGGATCCATATTCTCACTGCGGCACACCGACTCACAACTTTGTTCAATCAAAATCGACTTTCAAGTAGCCTACCCGAAGTGTTCTATCCCACCGTGCATAAACACTGCTACACAAAATGAGACGCTAAGAAGATAATAAACAAAGTTATAAAGAAGTCGGGCAAAGGTTAAAACAAAAACTGATCACAGAAACAAAAACAAGGCAGCGTTGGATCGCCAAGTGAAGAAACTTGCAAAGCTTGCCGCACACTTAATTCAAAAAGGGACTAAAAGGTCACCAACACTTGTAATGTGGATTACAAGTACACATCAACTCATCAAACGTAGTTCGCACCACATCCTCGGCTAACCCGCGCCATTTTGATTCGTGCCACTAAGCAGGTGATTCTAATCAATATTTGTATCCTTAGTTCTCCACCGTCAGAAGTCAAGCTACTGCAAAGATAGCGTTTCAGTATTCGAACACGGACGGGTTTTCATCCTATGAATGATTCGCATTAGTGTTTGAAAATCGTGAGGCTTTTTAGTTTGATTTTTGGATTTTGTTAAAAACAGGAGGTCAGGATGTTCAATGACCACCGAAATGGTTAAAGTGAAGTGTAAACGGTAACTTGAAGGTCAGTCAATAACTTGATAACACGGCTATCAAGTGTCCCCAAGTTATTTCCTCGCATTATGGCAAGTGACATATAGTTAAAGCCAAAACCGATCTGCTTAGCTATAAACCTAACCCTAACCACTCCTATTTGAGTCAACACAAGTACTAAGCATTCAAAGTCCCATTCATTTTAAAAACCTAGCACTCAACCTCATTTCAATGGCTCGTAAATGGCATCTAAAGGATATCAAGGCATCTAGCATTAAGTATGCACTCGAATCCTAAAGCATGGCAAGTATCAATTGGAAGGAACAACATTAAATGGCATTAAACTCTAGCTTGGAAGGTATGGAACCATAAATGCAAGACTGTGACCATTTAAAACAAGAGGACAACCCGCAGAGCTCCAAAACCAAGCTAGCAACCCTCCTCTTCACAAGGCTATGAGGCTTACAAGCATCCCTTGAGTTGTCATCCCCAAGGGGGGTGTTCGGGCAACCGAGAAATGAAAGAAAGAAGAGAGAGAAGAGAGCAAATGAAACCCTAAAATGAAAGCCGTGGGAATTTTATAAATGAAAAGTCACGCTAAAATTTTCTTAGTGGTTACAAAATTACGGGGCGATAGTCCACCCAAAAGTGTGAAAATACAAGAATGCCTAAAATATCGGGTTTACAAAAGGACAAGGTGGTAATACACCAAAACGTAGTCGTTGGCATTAATTACACAAAATCACGTAAGAAGCATTGCGGTGGAGGAGAATTTCGCTAGCCTAGCAAAATTTACGTAGATATGAATCGGGAAAATTTCAAGACAATGCTGAATTTCGCGAAGCAATGAATTTGGCTAGCCTAACGAAATTTATAGAGATAGCGAATTGCTTAATTTCATAAAGTACGCTGGGATTTTCGCTGGGCCAGAGAAATTTCGCAATTAGCGAATTTCCCACTCGCTAGATTGCGAAATTTATGGTTATACTGCGAACTTCAATAAATTTTCGCAATCATAGCGAATTTCGGAATTGCTCTCGCATCCCGCTTTGCACACTCCATTCTACCGCAGATTCTTGTTCATCACTTTGTCTTCATTTCTTCATTGAATCTTATATTTCATCACCTCTACGGCAAATCATCGAGAATCTCGCATTCAACACCAATAATGGCTAAGCTTACCGTTTAGTCCCTCAAACCCGCAAAACCAACTAAAAACACCTCGAAATGGCATTAGTGGAACTGGGTGGGACTTCGCACACATCAATCGTTTAATTGATATGATTAGTGCTAGCACTCCATAAAACCTATCCCGATCAGTGGTTCAAAATTGCACTTTTTGGGCACTAATCAGAAATTGAGTTTTAAACCATTTAAGCTAGGTTAGAGTTATAGTCAAGAGTAAAGAATCTAATCAATGTAATTCAATAACCATATGCAACTTGAATTATAAACCATAGTACAAAGCTGGGAGCCTACTTGTCACTACAAAGTAGGCCTGGGATCAGTATTTGCACTCGACAATAAAATTTTCCCTATAAAATCAAGTTATGGAACATATAATCAGGTCTCAAGATTTTGCTTCAACATTAAGAAGTCTATGTTTCAATCTAGTTACGAGATCTCCTTAGTAAGCCTTTGTTAAGACCAAATGATATATACAAATTTATGACACTACTACTAAAGGACTATTACCTAATCCCCGGCAACAGCGCTAAAAACTTATTCAGACCAAACTATATGATGTGATCAGTTTATGCCAATCTTCTGGTACTGCCACACAAGAACTTTTTAGTCCATGGCAACAATGCCAAAAACTTATCAAGACCATTTTTCATATGTATGAAAAGATGGATCTGTTCTTTTTTTTTTTTTAAATGACTCATGTACCTGTGTGTGTGGTTTCGATCACTGCAAGTGCACAGTCATACAAGTAATAAAAGTGGATATTTAAGTCCATATATCGTTGCCACGAGGAAAAATGATAAATCAAAAGACTAACTACCCCAACTACTCAAGATCATTACTATTTGAACACCACTATTATGATGATAAGAGGACTAAAAATATAGTCCTAGCTTACATCCTTTATATTCAAAAAAGTAAAGTTTAATAAAATTCCGGGTCAGGAATTCACCGAGTGAGACAAACTGACATGATCAATTAGTAATAATCACTTTCTCGCATCTTTCGATTCAAAGCTCGAATTATAAATCGAAAACCGAGTTTGTCAAAGACGAAGGTATAGCTCGATTTCTCCTCAACCATACTTTTCACTGACTAAATGTTCATATGCATTTCTGAGACATGATTGTAATCAGATACTTGTAATATATAACCCACTTTCTAAGATTTAAGTATTTTTCATTTTTCAACACTTCATACTCATATCTTAGGACTAAAGAATTTCGCCTCATACACAAAATTCAGAAGTTTCTCCAATTTGATTGACACCTCATCCTACACTTCTGATGAAAATTTCCATCTCCTTGATTAAATCTCAACTAACGCGTGATCATAATCAATTCAACAGAAAGAGGAGAGACCTCTGAGTGATTAAACAGATACTTCATTCAATCTTCCTCAACTTATAAGTAAGTTGGTGATCTATCTGAGTAATCCTTCAAAGTTCATTAGTTCCATAGTATTAGTCTACCATACCCACAAGGAACTACTCTACACTCAAGATCTTCCATCTCCGTCACCCGCAGGGCCTCTTAGAAATCAAAGTGAGACACAAGACTGCATCAAGTACACGATACTAGTACCGAGAACAAGTAAATTTATAAACAATACCAATCAAATAAATTCAAGAATTTAATTAAAGCTTTCTTCCACCTTATAAAGAAATGACTACATCATCAATAACCCATTTCCAAGGAGCTCAACTTTTCAAACTAGCTTACCTTACATTATCACAATTAACTCCGATTATAAAATTCACTAAAATCATAAACGAACTAAAATAAATGAACTCCAGAAACTTTCCAACATCCATTTAAATAAAACAGTAAATGAAAAGAAGAATTTATAAATAAATACCAGCTCAAAGCTGCACTTCAGTACAATACCCAAATCCAAAAAATTAAAGAAAAACTAACAAAATAAAACTATACTAAGCTAATTATACTAAAATGGAAAATAAAAGAAAAAAATAAAAATAAAAATATACAAGAGTCTTCAACCACCAAGAAATCATGGAGCTTCCGAAAGCTGCACACATTGCCCTAAAAGTGTGTATTTATAGGCTTTCCAACATGCCTCACTTCATTAATTGCATTGTGGATCCCCAATTTGGTCTCTTTGTCTCGACATAGAAAGTTCTGTCATGACAAAGCTTTCGCTGGCGCTCTATCAGAGCTTCTGTTTTTCTCACGCGACCGCTCTCTAGGCTTGTTCTTGGATTGTGTTGCGACATACTTTGATGATGTCGCGACATAAATTGATTTCAACAGTCATGTTCTTATCGTGACAGGAATGCCTTGTGTCGTGACAACAAACCTGTTTGCACCCAGCTTCTCATGTCCTCGCTGCCCTTCCTCGAGTTCACGCGACATAATTTTCCCCTGTCGCGACAAACATTTACTTTTCTCGCCTCGTCAACTTCTCATTTACGTATTTTCTCCTCGTCGACAGATTTCTTTGAGTCCTTAGCAATTTCTATCGCGATAGGAAACTCCTTGGTCGCCACGACTTTCTTTCCTCGATTCTCGTGCTTCGTGAGTCATTTGTCGCGACATAGAATTATATGTTACGAAACAATTTCCTTGGCCATTCTCAATTCTTCTACAATTTCTGTCGTGACCTAATTTTTTTTTGTTGCGATAGAATTTTATCATTCCATAGATTTTATTGTCGTGATAGAAAACTTCTTTGTCGCGACACAGATTTTTGCCTTCAACTCTTGATTATGTCGCAACAAGAATTTCTTTGTCGCCATTCTTCTTGTGTTGCTCTTTAGCTTCTTGTCGCGACAGGGAATTCACCTCCTTCATGTTTTGTTTGTCGCAATAGAAATAATCTTTGTCACAACAGAGATTTTGTTGCTCTTGGTTGTGAATTTTGAATGTTATGTCAGTGACAAAATTTTCTTTATTGCGACAGAAATTTCTCCTTGAGCTGGCTTGGTGGTGAAAACTTTGTCGCAACATAAAATCACTTGTCTTAGCTGACTTGTGTTGTATTCTTAGCATTTTATGTCGTGACAAAGCAACGGATTGTCGCCGCGACGCTTAATAATGTCGCGAAAAAAAACTCTTTGTCGCGACATAAATTTCTCTTTTGCCATCGAAGTTATGTCAACTTCATAGCGACATTTAGTTGTCGGGCTACTTATTACGCTTCTTTCGCTCGCTTGAATTTTGTGTCACGACAAACAAAAAAATTATGTCACAACACGTATCACCGCATTTTCCACCTTTTTTGCTTTTCGCTTGTTTTCTCTCTCTTTTTCAAATAACACCCGCAAAACATAAAGTGGGTGAATATTCCATATAATTCGCATACAAACGATCTAAAATTGTGAAAAACATGCCAGAAAAATGGATTAAAAATAGACGAGTTTAAGACTCATCAGTCTTCCCTTGAGGAAAAGAAGATTCATAAAGAAAATAGAGTTTTACATCATTGAGACTCAAGAACCATTAACATTAGCACTATATTGAGCATTTAAAAAAATTAAAGAGCTGAAAAAGTAAAAAAAAATGAAGATCTGACTGATTATAGATCAGTTCTCGTTTATATACATATGCATTTACACCTTACAAAATAAAATAAAATTTTGATCATAATTTCTCTACGCATTGTAAAAGAAAAAAGATGCACGTGATCATAGAATGCTTTATGGAATAAAAGTACGAAAGGAAAACCAAAGCAACAACCAATCAAATTTTCAAATAAACGAAATCTATTATTTATGACAACATCATGTAAGATCCAAATCTAGTTAAATATTCTCTAGAAAGCAAAATTCAAAAAATAAAACAAAATAAATCCAAATAAATACATAAGATCCAGCTTTTCTACACATTGTGATCAATTCCACAACCAAAACAACGCCATGATCTTTACTAAATCCTATCAAACCACTCGCACTCAATATCACTTCATCTAAATGCACTTATTCTTCTGTCCAAATTAATTGGAAGCTAAAAAGAACAAAAACTCCAAATGAAACCAAAATGGACCAATCCACTAGAATCATCCACTAAGAATTGGTTTGAGATCCACAAATGCATCGCCCATCAACCAATCAGTTCAATTAAAATAGAATAAAACATTCTTCGGGGGTTGAACAAGAGAAAATAAACCTTCCCTTGTTAAGTATATTAACCCTTGAAGAAACTAATAAAGTTTCCCCCATGATTTGCACATCAAAGAACTGTGCAATGAAAAGGAGCAAACACTTACAAGTTATCTCAACTAAGAGAAGACATCTTCATGCCTTCTAAAGCCAGAGGATTCAATATCCAAGCACAAAGTTACCACACATCTTCTACAACATAGTGACATGAGTCCTTAGAAAAATTGTTACCTTAATTCCACATTCCAAAAGACTCAACCAAGTTAAAATCTCCCAAATCAATAGCTTATTTACCTGTATTCATCATCTATCATGCTTAAAATCTCCCCGACAAGTTTGGATGTTGCTTTAGGCATTCGTTTCAAATTTGAATAAAATGAAACAAAAACAAATATGCTTAAACATGGATTGTTGAACTTACCCTTTACATTAGGGTTGAACATAGTTAATATTTGCCTCGGCTATCGTGGTATGACCCACTTTAGAATAAAAAAATTGGTGGGAATGATCGTCGGATCAATGAAAGGGGTATTTTGTTGTCCAAGAATTTAAAGAAAAAAAAAGAGGGGCGAGATAGTAGTTTTGATTTTGTTGAAAGAGAGGTTGTTGTTGGAGAAAGAAAGATAAAGAGTAGAAAGAGAAAGTTGTAAGAGTTGAGAGCGAAGAGAGAGATAAGGAGATGGGGAAAGAGAGATGGAGGGAAAGAGTAGGGTTTTTTTAGAGAGAGAAGGACCAGAGAAAGAGAAAGAGGTGAGGTAATAGGTTTCTCGGAATTAGGAAAAGGGGGATGTTTTAAAAAGCATTTAAAAAATATATTTATCACTTTAAGTTTAATTTATTTTCCAAACAAAATGAAATTAATAAAAAATTTAATAAGTTTCCATTTAAAACATATTTTATAAAAAAATTTATATGTATATTTTTAAGTATTGTATAGTTCTTTGTTAAAAAAAGAAATGCAGAATGCGCTTTGTAAAATAATAATTTTCCGATACCTTTCATTGATAGAAGTTCTAAATATATCTGAGTAATTGAGAGTCCTAATTTAGTAAGCATGTTAATGGTAAGGCTAGAATAGCTCACCCAGTACAATTACATAAAGTTGGTCATGGTAAGGCTAAATTAAACTCTTTATTACAATTACATTCAAATATAGAATTAATGTGAGAACATGATGAGGCTAGACATGTGCTTCCCCTATACGCCCTCGCAAGATTGAGCTTCCATCAGCAAGACCAATCTTGTTGCATGCTAATTCCGATGCTTATTTGTCATGACAATGGCGCTGTTAACAAATCAACTATTTGGTCTTGAGTATGCATGTTTAACAGGGCTTCCTTTCTTACTAAGTCACGCACAAAAGTAGATGGTTGAATATGTTTCATGCGCCGAATAATTGGCGGGTTAAAGCGAGATGTGTGGCTCAGGGTTATCACAAACGGTTAAGAGGAGATTCTGTGTTGGAAATGCTAGTTCCTTGAAGAGTGGGCCGACCACATTGTCTCGGAATTTGCATTGGCTAGGGCCGTATTCGGGCTGTTGTGGATCGTCACGACAACTTCGTTGTTTCTTGAGCTCGAAATGGGATTAGAGCCAAAGCTGATATAGGCAGAGAGGTTGACGTGCGGTCATCCACATTCGGTAATCGACAGCCGGATTATGTTTGTAATATGGGAAGGCTAGCTTTGTGGATCTAAATACCAGAAAAATGGTTTGCTTTAAGTAGCGGAGAAACCTTTTCTTTGTTGTCGATTGATTTGTAGTTGGCTTGTGCATGGCGAAGGTTTGTTGGTACGATAGGATGGACGTGTCAAAGGAAAGGTATTGAAAGCGTGGTGTTCAACGAAGGCTCGGGTTGTCCGGCAAGCGGTGCCATCAACCCCGATTGAGAGGGATTGAGTTGTAGAGAGAGGGGTTGAGACATCTTTAGCACCACTCATGCGTAGCTAAGGTCAGACATATTTATGTTGTGGAAGAAATAACCTAGCCGGTAGAGATTACTTCAATCCCGAGAAATGAAGAGAACCCGTATCCTTGAGAGAAAACATATCGCTGCATTTGCTTAATAATATTGGCCACGAGAATTGAATTATTTGGGGTAATAACAAGATCATCGACATAAACCATAAAATAACAATGATTGGGCCTTATTTGTAAATGAAGAGGAGGAGTTGGCCTTGGGCCCATGAAAACCGACTGAAGAATGGCATTTTTTTAGTGTTGTGTACCAAGCCAGTGGAGCATTTAAGCGATAAATGCGCCTTTTTAACCTACTTGAACATGGTTAGGTTTGGACAAGTCAGCAGACCACAGGGGTTGTGCCATAAAGCAGTCTTAGTTAATGCACCGTTTAGAAGGCATTGTTGACATCCATTGCCTCAAATCCACCCTTTCCTTGTGATAGATAATACAATTCTAATAATTCCCAGTTTGACCCGCGAGTACGGAGTTTCTTTGTAATCAATACGGGGCGTTGATCGCAACCCTTAGCAACTAAACGGGCTTTGAATCACATCCCACGGATCCATCGGCCCCAGCTACGCTTTTACTCGGAAGACACTACGACGGGTGTACGAGTTTGAGAAATTGGTAAAACTACGTCCCAAGTCCCATGTTTCATTAGAGTAGTGAGCTCAGTGGACATGGCCTCACGCCAGTGAGGTTGAAAAATGGCTTGGTTCACACTGGTTGGCTCAATGGTTTTGGGAAGAGGATGTTTGGACACTGTATGGATCTATTTGGGTTTGAAGATTTGGTTCATTGATCTTGTGGTCATGTTATGAGTGCGTTGGGGAGATATACGGTTTGGGAGGTTTGTGAAATGAGAGATGGAGGAAAAATCTAGGCTAGGATGGGTATCTAGGTAGGAATAGGAGAGTGGGATGGAAGATTTAAGGGAGAAGCGATTCCTAGTATCATCTAAAGTCGGATGAGATGGGGGTGATTGCAGACAGGAATCATGAAGTAAAGAACCCGGAGGGACAAAGAAGTTTGAGGAGGCGTGATGGTGGGTAGACCTTCCAAAGGTTGCGATAATCTTTGGTAGGGCGTCGGTGATGGCGGCCTTTAGCAGTAGTGGGCACATAAAAGAGGAAGAAATGGGGAGAGATGCGGGGTTTAAGATTCGCGCGCAAAGGCAGGTGTTGAGAAATTTGGATTGATCTTGGGTTTCATCAAACGGCACGTGCGGAGAAGAGAAATTTTTGTTTGAGGTTGAGACACTTGTATGCCTTTTGAGTAGGTGATGCCAAGAAAAGACGGGGCTTTGGATTTGGTGCATTTTATTTGAGTTATAGAGCCGTGTGAGAGGATAACAAATGCATCGAGATCTTTAATTCAATAATTTGGTGTTTGACGAAAGGACTTGAAAATTGATTTTTCCTGAAGAAGAGGTGTGGGTTGTCTGTCTATGAGGTAGGAAGCTGTTTCAAAGGCATAAGGCCAATAAGAGAAATCAAGATGGGCATCATGAAGGAGTGTAAGGCTGTTTTTCAGCGAGATGGCGATGGCGGCGGATTCGGAGACACCATTTTGTTGCGGTGTGTGGGGGCTTGATAGTGTAGTGCGTTATGCCGTGAGTAGGAGATATGATTTTAAAGCAATAAACTCACCACTATTGTGAATTATAATGTTTTGATTGATTTTTGAAAGCGGGTTTCAACAAACCGTTTGAAATGTGGAAAATTTTAGAAACACGGTTTAGTGACCATTGGATGGAAACCATATATATTTTGTATAATGATGTCGACAAAAATAAGGTAATAGCTTGATCCATCGATTCGATTATAAGCCCAACGGGACCCCACACATCAATGTAAATAAGTTCAAGTGGCTCATGAATTTGGAGACTATTGACACGAAAGGGTTGTTGATGGGCTTTCTTGTGATAGAACATGAATGACATAGGTAAGAGACAAAGTTTTGGTCGATGAAATAGGAAGAGAAAATTTTAACAAGATGATGAACAATTTTAATGGATGCAAACGTACTTATCATCAATAGAAATACATTCATGCACATTAGCAACCTTTTTTTGATGCTACTATTGATTCCGGGAAGGTGTAAGATGCCATTGTTACATGTCCTTTTAGTAGAATGGCCCAGGATCTTGTCCTTCACGAGAAAATAAAGGATGAAATTCGACAAAGACATTATTTTGTTTGGTGAGATGATGACGGAAATTAAATTTTTTCAAAGGTTTGGAACACAAGAGTATCACGCCAATGTAAAAGTTCGGTGAGGAGAGTGCAAAGCCAAAGAACCAATATGTGAGGCGCGAGCACAGCCATCCTTGAATTACTTTGTCGGTTCCATAATGACGGAATGAATAGATAAGTGGAAGAATCCACAGTGATATTATGAGAAGCGGTGAATCAAGTAACCAATTTTATCGCCGTGAATGCGGTAGCACAATTGATTGAAACATTGAGAATGGAGTGAGGGCGGGACGATGGCGATCCACGAGTTGGCATTTGGGCTAGTAGCAGCCAGATTGGAAATAATTGGAGCCTCGGAGATGTTATTGGAGCGGCGACCATGCATTTGGGCTCCATTAAATTTTCTACTTAAGTTGGAACTGGGGCCCGCGGGGCGGAATCATGTTTCTTGAAGGACCACGATTGACTTCCCCTTGGTGCAGAATGCTTCGTCTTTGTGAAGTTGGCGGAAGCGACCAATTCTTTATGTTTCGTGCATCCAGCGCCTCGGAATGCGCCGCATCATGTCGACGAGAAGGTCGTGTAACTCCTCAAAGGCCAATGACGATTCTCGGGCTTGAATAGGCACTGCGATCTCCCCAAAATCTGGACCTAAGCCATTCAACACATAAAGAGTTAGGTCATCATCTGAAATTGGATGATCAATAATGGATATTTCATCTGTAAAGGCTTTCTGGCGGAGTATTATGTGATTGATCGAGTTCATGTTTGGATAAAAGGTGAGTTCCTCCTTTAACTGCATAGCTTGAGTTTGGGATGCGCTGCCTAAATTTTACTTTGTCGGGCGTCATGAGGTGTGCGGTATGATAAATTGGGGTGATGGAGGGAGATGTAGATCTTCAAAATAAGCACTCGGGATAAGTTTATCTGCTTGAACTTGATGGAGTCTTACCTGACTCATCAGTAGCGATACCAGGTGAAAGAGGGACACCGAAGGGTGCCTTGGACATAGTCGAGTAAATTGTAACCAATGAGGTGCTTGAACAGGCATGCCATTGGGAAAGGTGGTGGGAGTTAACTTTTCATTGATTTGGGGCGGTGATGTTAGTCTGATGAGTTAACTTTTCATTGATTTGAAGCATTGATGTTGAGTGCAATGGTGGTTATTTGCTGGAGGAGGTTGGGTGTGGAGATTAAAGTTTGGATTTGATCGGAGGAGGAGAACATGGCGAGGGACTTGGATCGGTGACCGTTAGAGATCTATGGCTCGATACCATGTAAAATAATATATTTTCCGATACCTTTCATTGATAGAAGTTACAATATCTGAGTGATTGAGAGTGCCCAATTTAGTAAACATGTTATTAGTAAGGCTAAGAATTAAGCTCTTTATTCTGATTACATAAAGTTGGTCAACCTTAAGGCTAAATTAAGCTCTTATTCTGATTACATATAAGTTGGTCGTAGTGAGCTAAAATTAAGCTCTTCATTCTGATTACATTCAAATATAGAATTAATGTGAGAACATGATTTGAGAAATTTGAGCATGTGCTTCCCTTATACACTTACATAAAGAAATATTAAATATTAAAATAAACAAATAATAAATAAAATATTAAATTTTAGTCACGAACTGACCACGAAAATTCCAAACATTCAGTCTTAAAATTTTGGGACTAAACTGCACGGCCATTTACGGCCCCAAAAACCTCATGCCATTTGAATGGCTCTTAGACCAAGAATAAAACCGAGTAGGAGAAAAACCCCTACCTCACAGAGTTTGGCGAAAACCCCAGATTCTCATACCCACTCAAAGTTCTCGTCACGCAGAAGAACTTTATCTCTTGCTTCGATGAAAACCGACGGTCTGATCTCCGTAAAATCTAGAGAGAATGAGGAGTTTCTCACTCATCTTCTCTTCTTCTCTCTTTTCTTTTCTTTCTTTTTTTCTTTTTTTTCCTCCGATTTCCCTCTCACCGGGATTTGCTCCCAGCCTGCCAGTGGGAAGTCTACTCAGCCGCCACATGTCACTTACATTTGCCTTGTTTTCTCGCCTTATCCTCTTATCCAATTACTTGGATTTCCCTCCTCTAAGGGCTTGACACATGGTCATCCCTTAGACTTTCTCTCTTTGTTTGACTAACCTCTCCATTTGACACATGGCTCCAAATGAGACATTTAACTTGAGTGTCATGTGTCGCGCTACGCGGTGCCTAAACGTGAAGGTGCAGTCATCTCGAGTCAGATGAAGAGTCGACTAGGTAACTAGATTTCGCGAGACAATTCCAACGGTGAAGTTCGTTTCGTCATCCGGGATCTAAAATTTTTTCAGGTTTTCAACTAAAATTACCGTTTTACCATTTTCAGAAAAATTGAATTTTTCCCGGGTTTTACATTCTTCCCCCTTAAAAGAATTTCGTCCCGAAATTCCACACACATACACATCAAATCACATACATACAAACTAGTCATTTAATCCTGTGACTAAACCATGCACCTTCGTATGCAACAAGGATAGGTGACGCATCGTGTCCTCCTGTTTCCCATGTTGCCTCACTCCGGCTCCTCGGTGTTTCCCTTGACACCTTCACTAGCCTCACGGTCTTGCGTGGAAAAGGCTTCTGATCCGTGTCAAGTGATACACATCGAGTCCCCTCCTCGAAGATTCCCATCAGTATCAAGCAATAATCTCTCCCCGATCCAGCTCACTTGGGCTGGATGCAGGTATACTTAGAGACATAGAGGCGTACAGAGACACCTCATGATTCTGAAAAACTGGTAGTGCCTTGTGCGTCTGTGACTAACTACCTCTCCAAGTATCTCGAAGGGCCCAATATACCTCGGTGCTAGCTTCCCCGGCTTGCTGAACCTGACCACTCCTATCTTAGGCATCACCTTTAAGAAGACGTGATCCACCCCAGCTCGAATAAGTGGCCAGTCTGTCAGCGTAACCGCCTGGCAGTCTCTAAGCGTAAGGAGGCGCTTCCGTATCAAATCCACTTTCTTAGAGGTGTCTCTAATCAAAATCCAGGACCCGATGATGGGCCCTCTCTCATCATCAGAACAAATTGGAGATCGACATGGCCTCCCATACAAAGCCTCATATGGTGTCATTTGTATACTCGCCTGATAACTGTTGTTGTAGGCGAATTCCACTAAGGTTAAGTGCTCCTCCAAATTTACCCATATGATCTAGGACACATCTCGTAGCATGTCCTCCTAAAACACAATATGGTCCTCCTCGGTGACCATGTTTGTTTGTAGGATGAAGCGGTGCTCATCATCAGTACATGTCCCATGTATACGGAAACTATTCAAAAGTGTGTCGTAAACTAGGATCCTACATCTAATACTATGGACATTAGTACTCCATGTAGGTACAGACCGATCTCTCGAATATCTGATCGACAGAATTCCTCCAATCCCAGAGGTCGCCATACTTTGCTAGAAAATGTAAAGCTTAATGAGGTGGGTCCTTATTACTTATACTACATCACGCCTCCACAGTGTTCGTGGCAAATGGGTCACAAAATCCATGTGATCTGCCCACTTCCACTCTGCTACCTCCGATGGTGGAGTACGCCCCGTGTCTCACGGTGCTCAGCCTTTACTTGTTGGCGTGTGAGGCGTCTTGAACAAAATGCTGCGGCGTATTGGTTCATCACAGATCATCGAGGGCGATGAAGATCAAGGTACATCTTTGTGCCACCTGGATGCACAGCAAATCAAGAGCAATGGAACTCCCTGAGGATCTCCTCTCTCATATCTGTCATTGGGAACCCTGACCGTCCACATCTTTAGGAAGCTCTTAATGCGGCTGTGGATAATGACCTTAAATCCCCTTTCATTGGCCCACGTACCGTTTTGATGGACGTTATCTCTACGTCTTGCCCTTGGGACTCAATCACTCTGCTCAGTAGGGAAGGCGTAGCCATTAAACTCCCCAACGTACCTTGAGCTTGATCATTGTACTGTAGTCCAAACTATCCCACAATCTCGAGCATCTGCCACTCCTGGGGACTACATGACTAATACCCCGTGACTTGAGCTTAAGGTGCATCGGCTACACGTTTGCCTTACCGGGATGGTAATGCAAAGTGAAATCATAATCCCTCCTAAAACTCATCCACTTGCGTTGCCTCATGTTGAGGTCGCGCTGTGTGAAGATATACTTCTGGCTCTTATGGTTTGAAAATACTTCAAACTGCTCACCATAAAAATAGTGCCGCCATATCTTTAAGGCAAAATGATGGCATCAAACTCCATGTCATGTATGGGGTAATTCCGGCTCATGATTCTTGTTCGTGAACCATAAGCTACTACCCTCGAGGCTTGCATCAAAACACATCCCGAGTTCGTCCTTGAGCATCAGTACATTATATACCTCTGTCACAGCCCCGGGACTATTAGAATAGAAAATTTGTAGTAAGCCTCCTTTTCAATTCTACGATTACCCTCTCACACGAGTCATTCTACTCAGACTTGACCTCCTTAAGTGATCTCGTCACGAGGTGCCACTAATTTGGGAGAAATCCTGATGAGATCTCACATAGTACCCAGCGATCACGAAGCTGCGGCTATCTCGGCCGGCTTGGCCTCTCCCAGCTCCATAGCAACCTCAACCTTCGGGGTCTGCCGGCACCCCAGGCCAGGCACTACGTTGAAAATCTCACCTGTTAAGCGAAACTCGCACCCTCTTTTGAACTTGGCGTACACAGCGATATTCTCGGGGGCACAGAGACAATCCTCAGTGATCTCGAAGCTCCTCCTTAGACTAGGAGTAGATCAAAATTTAGATCCACAAAGACCATGATGGCCAGTCTAAGTAGGGTTGGAACACCACATGCCATGAGATCCATGAATGTGGAGCATTAGTGGCGATATCGCGGCATAGACTCGAAATGCCCATGCAGGTGTCCTAAATGTTGTGCTGGATATCGGGCTTCCCAACTCTATTCAATGCAGATGAAGGTCTTGGAGTAGACTCACTCCCCTTTCAGCTGATCAAACAAATCATTAATCCTCGATAATGAATCTTAGATTCTTGATCTTAACTACGTTATTATCGGTAGTTAATGCACCGATCGAAGGGTCTTGTCAACACCTTAAAAACGACGGGCGCCCCATGGTGAAGTGCTTGGTCTAATGAAACCCTTATCCAACAATTCCAGTACCTAGACCTTGAGTTCCCTCTGACTCGATGATGCCATCTATGGAGTCATAGAAATGGTACGGCGTGCGAGTGTAACTCAATACATAAGTCTACATCCCTACGGAGGTAATCCGTGCTTTCATCCCGGAAAAACATCCTCATACTTGCAAAACTACGAGAGCTAGATCAAAGTCTGTCCCACCTCGTCCTCCCAGGAGTAAGGTTCTAGCCAACCCATCAATTGCCAGTGCCATGCAGGTCGTACGGTCTAGGGGTAAAACATCATGCTTGACCACACAGGAAATGTAACACAAATACCGTCCTATGTTTAGACTGTAACTCTCCTACGTTCACAATCAATGACGACCCGGTGTGCCGTCAACCAGTCCATCCCAAGGATGACATCAAACTCTGACATGTCCATGACCCTCAGGTCCACAGTGAGTAGAATCTTAGAGATCTCTAACTCCGGCCAGGCATATCATATCCACTCACCTAGTTCCTAGGGAGGCTTATCTAGTGACTTTCGAGGTCGACCTCTAAGCCCAATTCTCTCACACATGATGCAGCAATAAATTAATGCGATGCACCAAAATCAAACAATATCCTTGCCCATAGAAATGAAGAAGCGAAACATACTGTATAGGCGGCTAATCAGCTAGCTCATTTGGTGGGTACAACTACGTAAATCGCCCTATGAAGTCCACAAAGTCAGGCTTGTAGGCCTATCCTCTACCTCGACCGGCCTTTGCGGCCTCTGGCTTGTGACATGGTAGGTACCTATCTCACTGAGGCGTCACGGTCCCTACGGCCCATCTTTGGGTAAGAAGGAACATCTTTGCGTCTATGCACGTCTCACTTAGATGGCTGGGCTGAGGTGTCTCTTAATACTGGGATCCACCTTGCCTCAGAGCGATCCGCCCCTCATATGTCGGTGATGCTTGATGAAACATGTCATTGAATCTAACCTAAGCCTAGAGCCACGATATGGCCTTGGCCCACTGTGATTCTTGACCACATCCTTGGAACCCTCGTGAACTAGAAGCCTTCAACTTCTTTCCCAAACTATAAGAAGACTGGCCCTCCTTCCCTCTAAATCTTCTTTTCCGTCTCGGATGCTCCGTGCATCATCTATCTCTTTCTCTATGTCCATAGTCGTCCTAACCATAGAATCCATGTCTTATAGGAGGAATCCTACAATCTTGCCCCGGATGGACAACTTGGACCATCCTCGAGCTTCTCACCTTGGCCCGTGTTTGTACGTAATCATCAGAAAAGCGGGCTAACTCTGTAGATTTAGCCACGTATTCCATCATTATCATGCCAGCTTGACTTAAGGGAACTCAGGGCCTTTGCATGTCTACTTGATCGCCGAGAAAATATTTGCTCATGAAAAGCTCATGGAACTCTACGAGTCATTGCCTCTTAGTCCTCGAGGTCTTGATCAATCATATACTTGGGATTCACCCTCACAGCTAAACGCTAGTATAATCTTTGTCGCATCGGGTGATTTCCATAGCCTCGATATCTTTTCAACCTGTCGGAACCAATGATCAGCCACCATTGGATCGCCTCCTCCCTTGAATGTCGGAGGATGATGTGCCTTAAACCTTTGGAGGTTATTTGACCCTCCTTGACCCCAAGCTGCCTTGCTTGTACGTATTGGTAAGCGCGGTGCCCACTTAGCCTCCATAAAGGCACGGTGATAAAAAAGCAGTGATGGTTGGCTATCACCTGTGGGCGACCTCGTCTATATAAGTCCTCGACTTGCCATCTACACATGTCGAATGGCGGTAAGTTATCAAATTTCTATCTCGGTCTGACTAGTAGTGCCGCAAATTTGACCCTTTAATAGACTTTGTGTCATGAACACGGGTTCGTCCCTTTTCCTTAGTGGTGCAAAATGTGAACACTAATACAATTCAATTCAATTCCCGAACTATCATTCTAGTTTGTTTTTGAACCCCTAAGGTTATGTTTTCTAACCCTAGTGTTCCATATACAATCTACCATGTATAATATTCCCATTACAATCATCACACATCACACATTAATTCATCAAAATACACGATAGATACATAATCTAGACCCTTGCCCTTGAGTCCTAGGTATTTGTATGCAAGCTCTAACACCAAGGTACGCGATGCTTGTACCAAACATTGAGTTCCAGGTAATTCGTATACCTTAGCTTTGAAACTTAGCTGAGACGAGCTAGTATCAAGACCATACTTATGGATATCCACACCCGAGTTCCCTAAGTAATCGTTTACTTAAGCTTTGATACCAAGCTGTGATGCCCCAAGATCCCGGGGGTAATTTTTTTTTTTTTTTTTTGGCTATTGGACAAGTCTGCTGCGACAGAGAATCCTCACCATGTAATTTCCCCATGTGTCCCGGTCGTGCGTGTGGTCGTGGGACTGGCATTGATCGTGGCGCGGTCGCACTGGGTTGTGCGTCTGCTTGAGTCTTGTGGGTCGAGTGTGGCGCCCGGTAGTGCTGCGTGTCAGAGTGTTGGGGCGCCCGACCACGCAGCGATCGCTCGTTGGAGCAGGGTGTGCGTTATCCTCCCGGAGTCGGTAGCCCAGGCTTTGTTGCGACCGAAAATTCCTTTCGCGACGGATATTCTCCGCCCTGGTCGAGGAGCTATGTCACGAGGGTCAGACCACATTTGCGACCTAAAAGTCCACACTGCAGCTGTGGATCATGTCGGGACATAGAGGACCTTGTCACGAGCATAGAGGTGGAAGGCTCTATCAGGCCAGAGATTCCTTGTTGCGACCCAATGCCTGCTCTCGGACCCGACTCTTGTCACGACACTACACTCGTTGTCACAGTGGGAACCCGTAAATCTCTATGCATTGAGAGGAATTCTACATCCACCCAGAAGCGAAAATGGGCGGAGTAGCCTCTAGCTTTCTACACCTCCAATTCTTTTCTTTTTTTTTTTTTCTAAACACCCTAATTTCAACATACAATAACCTTTTTATTACAAAAGCAACATGAAACCTGGGAAAACTTGCCAAAACTACATTAATCTTACAAATTGAGTTTAATTACAAACTCTGTTCTTTTTACATAAATAGAAACTGGGTTTTCTACCCAAAATTTACAAAATATAGAACAAAGCCAAATCTGGCCTTTCTTCTAGCTAAGGTCTTCGATGTTTCATCCCCGGTCACCTCCGGTATACGAAAATATTATCCATGTGAGGTAGGCAATTCTTAGTAAATGAATTATCCTCTGAGGGCTACTCCCGCAAGTGCGTCTGTGGCAGGCACACACATTCGAAACCGCAGTATGCACATTCCTACTCGAATGTCTACATGCCATACCCCATGCCTCGAGTCCTCACCGACTCTCACACATGCACTTGCCATGTATGAAAAATTGTTTTCAAAACAAAAGATTTTTGTTTCCGAAAACTCATTGGACAATCTCCGATATCAAAATTTATTGGTCAACCCTCCGATATAATTTAGTGGACATACGCCGATATCTAAATATTTTTATTGGACAACCACTCCGATCTTTCATTTAGTGGACATACTCCGACAAATAGTTTTGTTGGACAACCCTCCGATGTTCATGCTAATATATCAAATAAGCATATATCAACATAAATTCACGACCAACATGTTGTTGATTTTTAGCAATAACACCTTCTAACTCCATACCATGGACCCGATAACGGTCAGAAATTAGTCCACAATTGCTCTACTTGATCCACAAATTCGATTACAGACTATCCAAAAGCAAGCCCCAAAAAATTTAGTCGGCTGTCGAAAATGATCTAGAAATTCGGTTTCGATTTGTCAGCAGTCCCAAAATTTAGTCTCATTTGTCAGAAAGCGACCTCAAAATTCTAGTATTCAGTCCCAAAATTTTGGGACTTAACTGCACGACCATTTATGGCCCCATAAACCCCATGCCATTTGAATGGCTCTTAAACCCGAGAATAAGCAAGGTAGGAAAAACCCACACCTCACACCGGGTTTGGTGAAAAATCCAGATTCTCATACCCACACGAAGCTCTCGTCACGTAGAAGAACTTTGTCTCTTGCTCAGAATGAATGAGACGATAGATCTCATAAATCTAAGAGAATGAGAAGTTTCTACTTCACTCTTCCTCTTAACTTCTCTCTTTTCTTTTCAACTCTTTTTTTCTTTTTCCTCAATTTCCCTCTCTCCCACTTTGGATTTGCTCCAACATGCTCAAGTGGGATGTCCCCTCCTTGCCAATATCACTTCCCACATTTTGCCTTATTTCTCTCACCTTATCCTCTTATCCAATTACTTGGATTTCCTCCATCTAGGGCTTGACAGCCGTCCCTTAGACTTTCTATCTTTGTTTGACTAACCTCCATTTGACTTTATGGCTCCCGAATGAGCCATTTCATATGCAGATCTACATATAGTGCTTGCTGCACCCAATGCTGAAAAGTGAAATTAGGCCATCTCGAGATTGACAAAATTCTACTGGGTAACTAGATTTCACGAGAAGATTCCAACAGTGAAGTCCGTTTCGTCATCAGAGATCTAGAAAATTTTTACATTTTCAACTAAAATTATCATTTTACCATTTTTCAGAAAATTGAATTTTTCCTAGTTTTTGGAGTGTGCGACTCACAGGTAGCCTGGCGGGTTAATGGGTTGGCTAGCAAGCCTTACCACTGGAGGGGCCAATTAAACGGGATTTAGGTCTACCTCGAATTGGTTTGTGGTATCAAGGATCTTTTCGGATGAACTCACAGGGATTACCTCCACGCGAGGGATGTAGACTTTTTCATTGGGGATTACGCCTAGTATGTCGCCCATTTCTATGACTCCTCATGGGATGGCCCTTGGAGTTGAGTTACGAGACTGAGGTCAGCTGCAGGGTGTTAGACGGGGGTTTTATTAGGCTAGGAGCATACTTCACCTTGAGAGCACTCCGGTTCTGTTTGCTAAGAAGAAGGATAAAACTCTTTGATTGTGCATTGACTACCGATAGTTGAATAAGGTTATGATCAAGAATTGGTATCCTTTACCGAGGATTGATGATTTGTTTGATCAGCTAAGAGGGGCGCAAGTGTATTCTAAGATAGAACTCCGCACCGGATACCACTAGTTGAGAGTTAGGGAGGCTGACATCCTTAAGATAGCGTTTAGGACGTGGTACGGGCATTTCGGGTTCCGCAGTGATGCCTTCCCGGTCTCCGAATCGCTAGCGGCTTATTTCATGGATCTCATGCATAGGGTATTCCAACCCTATCTGGATCAGTTTTTCGTAGTCTTTGTTGATGACATTTTGATATACTTCAAGTCTGAGGAGGAGTATGAGGATCATTTGAGGGTACGCCGCCCCCGGGTTTGAGAGACCATCAATTGTATACCAAGTTGACAAATGTGAATTTTGAAACACTAGGTGAAATTCTTGGACTTGTAGTGTTAGCTACAGTGTATCGGTGGACACAGTAGAAGGTTGAGGCGGTTATAAGTTAAGAAATTTGAAGTGATGTTGAGATCTACGAGTTTCTTAGAGCGACGGGGTATTACATAGAGATTCATTGAGGACCCTCACGATTCGGCACACTTTGTGCGAGATTGATCAGGAATGGGCGAATTCCGAGTGGTGCTTTGTGTCAGAGGCATTCCGAGGGTGAAAAAGGGAGGCTCCCCCCTCACCTGGCTCTATTACATTAGTCACAGGAAGGGAGACGGAGTGCAGTGCATTGATGCCTCGAGATGGGCGTATTAACACCCCAAATGCACCCTAGTTGTTTTTAAATATAATTAGGGTATATTGTAAGTGCATTTAGAAAATTTTCGCAAATTATTATTTTGCTAAGTGAGAAAATTTCGAAACCTAGAACTTGTATAAGACATATGGACAAATTTGTAATTGGTCAAAATGGGACATAGAAGTCATAAGATAAGAAGACTATGGGTTAAAATGGAAATAACATAATTTGATTTGTAAATAAGGAGAGATGAGGACCTACGTGCAAATAAAAGGAAACTTTACTATAAAAAGGGGTGAAGACCAAATTTGGTCTCATTTTTTTGCTAAAACAGGCAGTGAAGAGGAAGAGAGGAAGAAGAAGAGGAAGAAGAAGGAGCCAAGAAAGGTAAAAAGAAGACTTTTGTATGATTTTGTATAGGCTATGATTTTGTATGGAAAAGTTATGGGTATTAGCTTGTCCCAAACCTAGGGTTTAATTAGAAATTAATCCTTAACCTAGATTTGTTGAAGTTGGGTTTGAAAAACCCTAGTTTGCTCAAGATAAATATGGAATCCTTCCTATTTCTATCGATTTGTATGGATTGTTAGGGTTTTGTATAGATTTGTGAACTTTTGTATAGATTCTTGGATCCTTTGTTTAGGGTTTGGTTATAAGAAGTTCTAAACCACCATTACAAGTGTTTACGGAGAGGTTTTGGGTGGATTCTATGGTGGGTTTTGATGTAGGATTCAATTGAGGAGATGTATTTAAAGAAAAGTGAGGTAAAAATGGCAAAATCACCAATTTTGGCGGGTTCCTGGCTGATACTGGGTGCGAAGCAGGGGGTGGTCTGAAATTTCACTATCTGAACGAGTAATTAAATTTGCCATGACAAAGTGCTCTGATATCACTCACCACGAGCAGGTTAGTGGGTATTGATCAAGTGAATCCCATTCTTTCTTACTAATACTGATTTTTGTATTCTTACATTGTTAAGCTCAGATTCAAACAACGAGGGTATAGGAACCACTAATAAATATTACTTGGGGGGTTGAATAAGAATGAAAGCCCAAGTGAAAAGCCTTGAATGCCTCATGCTTTAGGCGAGTTCGATCAGTGGAAAATGTAATACCCCTATTATAAGATAGTAAGTTCTGAACACTTATAATTGTAGGGAATGCAAGACCCGGATATTAAATGACCACGACACTTACATTTATGGCGTGGGCGAAACCGTCTCGATCGGTGCATCGGCCTCACGCTGGAGTGCTCTGACATACATTACGTGGGGCGGTGCGTCTACGATCGGTCTTGGCGCTCACGCTAGTGCTATGACGCCGCATTATGTGGGCGGGCACGTTACGATCAGTCTTGGCGCTCTGCTGTGCTGCGGCGCCGTGCTGCACGCGTACCTTGGGTGCCCATTGTGTTGTGTCCTACTCATTATCTCTCCACTTTGGGTCTAGGTATTCGATAGTTATATGATAAGAGTGCGAATAACGAATAAGATTAAAGTAATGGACATCGTTATGCTGCGAATGTACCTACGATTTACTGTATAAGTATAAGTTTGTAGTACCTGGGTACTTACGTGCAGTATAAGTGCGCAAAAGTATAAGTATAAGTATAAACTCTATAATTCTACGGAGATCTAAGCAACCGCAGTAGGTTACGCTACGATTATGTAAATGTAAATGTACAGTTTTTGTATATGTATATGTAAATGGGACTCAGGACTACATGTATATACACTGTAAACACCATTGTGGTGGTAGTTTTATTTTGTGTTTTTGTATACGATATTTGGATACAGTTATAAGACTTAGGATCACCAATGTAAGCGAGTAAAGAGTCTAGTACGGTGTGCCGCGCCTCCACTCCTTCCACCTTGGTAGGGGAAGGCATAATGAGCTGGGATGCATTTGATGCGATCCAGAGAGGGTATTAGCTTATGGTTCTCAACAGTTAAAGAATCATGAGTGGAATTACCCCATGACATGGAGTTAGCGGCCATAGTCTTCGCCTTGAGATTTGGTGCCACTTTACATATAGTGGCTTGATTCGAGGTGTTTTCGGACCACGAAAAGTAAAGTATATTTACAATGGGACCTCGACATGGAGGCAACCTGAGATGGATTGAGTATCACAGAGGATTATGACTTCCTTGCCGACTACCATCCACACAGTAAGGCAAATACTGAGTGGCTATTGGCCTTTCGGTCGAAAGTCCGCAGGGGAGTGCATTTAGTGTAGTTTTTCCGAGGGGAATTAGCGGTCTTTCGAGGTTGTAGGACGGTTGGGCTATAGTCTGAATCCAAGCTCGAGGTGTCTTAGGGTTCTGAGGCCGCAGCACCCCTCTTGAGTAGAGTGATTGAGTCCCAGGGTCAGGACATAGAGATAGTGTCCATCAGGGACCAGGTATGGACATGTTCTGGTGATGAAGGCTAGGCCATTAATGCAGATGGCAGTCTTCGATATAGGGGATGAGTTGTGGTTCCCTAGCTAACAGGTCTGAGATAGGAGATCCTCAGGGAGTTCCATTTCTCTCGTTTTGCAGTACATCCAGGTGGCACGAAGATGTACCAAGATCTTCGTCGCTAGTAATACTGGAGTGGGATGAAGAGACACGTTGGGGACTTTGTTCGACGATGTCTCATGTGTCAGCAGGTAAAGGTTGAGCACCAGAAGCTAGTAGGGCTACTCTAGCCATTGGAGGTAGCAGAGTGGAAGTGGGAACATATTATGATGGATTTTATGACTCACTTGCCACTGACATCACGGAAGCATAATGCGGTGTGGGTGATAGTGGACCGGTTCACTAAGTCAACACATTTTTTGGTCGTGCGGATGACCTTCCTGCTGGAGGGAATTCTACGGGTTAGCCACATTGGGTGTCCCAGGTTACATGGAGTGTCAGTCTCTATCGTATCGGACTGGAATCCTAGGTTTACAGCTCACTTTTTGAAGAGTTTCCAAAGAGCCATGGGAATACAGTTAATGATGAGCACTACTTTTCATCCACAGACAGACGGCTAGTTGGAGAGGACTATACAGGTTTTAGAGGACATGTTGCGAGCATGTATCATGGATCTTAAGGGTAGCTGGGAGGAGCATTTTCCCTTAGTAGAGGTCGCCTACAACAACAGTTATCATGAGAACATATAGATGGCACCCTATGGGGCTTTATATGGGAGGCCGTGTTGATCTTTGATTTGTTGGACGGGGGTGGGAGAGAGATCCATCACATGTCCGGATTTGATTAGAGATACCTTTGAGAAGGTGGATTTGATACGAAAGCGTCTTCTCACGGCTTAGAGCCGGCGAGAAAGGGCGGCTACGGCCAGACGGTGACGTCAACCTGCAGAGTTTGAGGCGAGGTGATCACATCTTCTTGAAGGTGATGCACAGAGAGAATTAGTGAATCTGTGGCGGGGAAAGTTATCAGTAAGAGATACATGGGCCCTTAGTGCGAGATGCGTGGAGTACGATTCGCGTGTCGATTGCATTACCAGGAGTTTATTAATGTCCACGAGGTATTCCATGTGTCTCCATGCTCGAAGTACCTCGGATCCAGCTCATGTAGTGGATTAGAGGCGAGTTGGTTAGTAATGCGGATGAGACCGAGGAGGACGGTCACGTATTATAGATAGGCGAGGAGTAGGTTTCTGACGCCAAGGTTTGTGAGGTTGGTAAAGGTGTTATGGCAGCACCAAGGAAGGGTGAGCTGACATGGGAGCGAGAGACCTGATGCGTGTCACATATCATTTCCTATTTGAGGGATGAAGGTCGTTGTTTAGTAATTTGGAAATTAAATGGCCCATTGCATATGCATGTGATTGTATGTATATGTCGTGAAATTTCGATGATGAAATTTTTAGGAGAGGAGAATCAAAACGGGAAAAATTCAGTACTACGAAAAGGGCAAAAGCAGTAATTTCTTAGCTATAGCACAGGTGGAAAATTTGGAAATTCCCTAGACCTCGGGTGTGGCGGACCTCGCAATAAAATTCGTCTCATGGAGTTTAGTTACCACAGTGCGTCAAATTAAAGTGATCGAAATTTAAGTAATTGGTGAGGCCCAGGGTAAATGCATGATAGCGTGTGGCACGGGGCCACATGGCATCATGGCAAAATAGGGACATGTGGCAAATTTCACATGGTGAGACCGTATGTGTCTTGAA
The DNA here is from genome assembly GCA_016808115.1 of Tetrastigma voinierianum. Taxonomy (NCBI): domain Eukaryota; kingdom Viridiplantae; phylum Streptophyta; class Magnoliopsida; order Vitales; family Vitaceae; genus Tetrastigma; species Tetrastigma voinierianum. The sequence continues at coordinate 101,006 of JAEQBH010000236.1, read as the reverse complement.
AGATCAAGTGGGGTGGATAGGGCGGATGAAGATTATTAGGTGGTTTAAGTGTCATAGATGACGCGTCACCCAAATGGCAAAACAAAAGGGGACATAAGAGCCATGTGTCACACCCCTAAAGAAGATCAAGTGGTGGATAAGGACGGAGTAAGGAAAGGATAGAAAGAAGAAAGGGGGGAAAGAAAGGAAAGGGAGAAAAAGGGGAAGGAAGTCCGATTTTCTCTTTTTGGTATTCAGGTATTAGAGCCTTCTCAGTTTGTGGTTAAGAATGGTGGACTACGCTCAGAGGTAGGGTTCTCTCTACTTTTGGTTAGTCCTTATCCCAGGGTCATTGGATGGTAGTGGGGTGTAGCCACAATGGTAGTGATTCAAAACAGTTGTGATCAAGCTGTTGGTGGTCTGAACCCGAGTTCTAGGTCCTTTAAATTCTCAGGCTAGATTTGAAGCTGATTGTGCGGCTAGAAAATCTGAGGCTTGAGTATGATGATTTTTGTAGTGTGTCGGTGCTGGGCCTTGGTGACATGCTAGAAAAAGTATATATCTTGTGCAGGTCACGAACATAGAATCATTTGTGTGTTGCACGATTGAATGACATGCAAGTGTATGAAAAATCATGTGGATATATGCTGAGCGATGTATTTACATGGGTTGTATTATGGACTCGGTGTATGTTGTAAGATACGGTTATCCGTGATCATAAATGTTGCATGGCATTCTGCATTGCATTTGCACGGGGACATTGCGTGAAACAGGTGTGAGTGCATGACATGAAAGAACACTGTGTTTGATGTTTAAATGGTGGGCTTTGAAAAAGGGACGACGTCCTAGAGTATACCAGTTTGAAATTATATGTCGGAATTAGTAGCGGATAGACATCCTCGAATTCAGAAAGGCACGTATTCTTGGTGAACATATGTCGGTGAAAGTCTGCGAAAGTGTCGAAAGGTGTACGACGGCTGCGGTGAAATCCCGGAAATTTCGTTACCCACAAAAGACACATGGCTTTTGAATAAGCATTTTGAGGTATCCGAAGTTGAAATATAAAAAAAAATATTTTGTTTTGGAAATGAAGATTTTTCATACATGACGTGTGCATGCGTGAGGGAGTCAGTGAGGGCTCGGGACATTGGCATGACATGTGAGCATTCATGTAGAAATGCATATGTTGTTGCTCAATGTGACCTCAAATAATTTAATCCTTGGCATTGCATGTGCATAGGTGGGGAGTGGCCCTTGTACAGAATTCCTCTAATGGGCATTGCTCGCTAGTCGTGGGAAAATATTTTAGTGCTAGAATCTGGCCAGTGGAACTCATCTGAGCATATAGTAAAGAAAGACGAGATTATATAATCATCATGTACATTAAAATTTTGGATGAGTTATCTAGTTTTTATTATGTAAAAGAGAAAGTTGTAATAAAACTACATTTAAATTGAACATCAGTTAATGAGTTTTGAACTTTTATCTTTGCCTTTATTATGCTGAGGCCATTATGACAACTTATAGTGTCTTGGGAGGAAGTTAGAGGTGCAGGAAATGCCAGAAAGGCTATTGCAAGTTTGGGTAAGTTTTAGGTCACAGCGAGGTTTCTGGCGTAGCCAGTTTTACGGTCGTGTGTCGGCGACAAGTTCCACGATAATCGCGACATGGTTTTCGCCGGTATAGGTAGTTGTTTGGTCGCGACATAGTATTTTCATATTGCGACAGTACTTTGTTTCTCTGTCGTGACAATGTCACGGCCAGAGGACTCCATCATCTGCGGCTTAGATGGCCGACAAGAGAGGTTAGGTGTTCCACTGTGTTCTGTGGGTTTGGTCTTAGCGAGATTTCTTTGTCATTGACAAAGTTGGTCAGACCAGAGTTTTATGTCGTAAATATTTTATGTCGCGATAGAGTTGGCAGTGAGAGCTTGTCGCGATGGGATATTTTGTGTATGATGGTTGTATGAACGGGGTTTTTATGTCGCGACGAAGTATTGTGCGTCGCGACCAGGCTTGACAGATAGGGAGTTTTAAGTCGACCAGTATTTTCTTGTCGTGACTGGGTTAGGGCAAGGCGAAAGTTTGCGTCGCGACGAGAGAGATTTGATGTCGCGTGAGTTGCCCTAAGCTGTGCCGCATTGGAGCATTCTCAGTCGTGACAGAAAGTTCTAGGACATGGGGTCTTCCATGTCGTGATATAGCACTCTATGTCGCGACGATCGACAAGGCGTGCGTCGCTGACCCGGTTGTGTCTTGGCGATAGGATCTTTATGCGTGGCGATTATGGTGTTGTGTGTTGTGTCGCGATAAAGAAGGCCATGCGCGGCGTGACATACCTGGCCGGTAGCCTTTGTGAGCGGACAGGACCGGTCGGCGCGCTACTATAGAAGGTATTCTGTCCACGACGGAGAAATGTACCGTCGTGACAGCTTCTGTGTGCGAAAAAAAATTTGCCAGGTTGATCCGCGCCTTCTCCCACCATCTATCGTGGTTTGGTGGTACTGTGATTATGACGATGATGATTGAAAGCGATAATGTTCATAATTTTCGCTGCTTTTTATATTATTGTAGTGCCCTATTCAGCACGAGGTTTCAAACCTGAATCGCCATGGCCGAATTATACACTTTAGTGTATATTACCATCTTATATTTAATTACTTAATTTTTTTATATGATAATCTCATATTTATTATTTTAGTAGATGCTTGATTGAGTTGATTGAGGAGCTATGGTGATTCGCCTGATCATTTTTATAGGTTGTTTAGTAAAGACTCTTGAAATAGCTACTGATATGATTCTGGCGATCTCAGTTAAGCGACTATCTCATACAAAAGTTACTGATATTAGCTTATTATGATCTTTCTTATTAAAATATCCAAAATTCTTTTTGTATAAATTATCATACACAAAGAATGTTATCTATTTTAATTAGAACTCTTCACATTGGCTCATCTTCTATATAAATCTTTATAATTTCATATATATAAATCATATATATACATAATTTTTGTGACGCCCCAAATCCCGGGGTGCCTTGTTGACAACCATCGACTGCGAATGCGTATCTATGTGAGACCAACCATCAGTAAATGTGGCCCATACAACAATACTGTGAAATACATCAACTATTTCTGATAGTTAAGCCAGTTATTACATTACTCATGAAACATATATCAAAATTTAAGTTTTAATACATATTTATACAAAATGGATACCAAAGAGCCACAATCCCATTTGCTACTAAAACATGTGGCCTCTAGTGAGCGTCATCCTCTTCTACACTCGTGCACGAAATAATGATCTATGACAGGTGAGCGATGCGTCGCGATAATTTCCTACATGGGTTACTCCCCACCCTAGTGCATGTAAACGACCAACTTCAATCCTCAAGCAAATACATGATCTACTTGAATTTTACAAATACTTGAAATCCATGTCTCGGTCATATGACTCACTTGCATGCCAAACCCAAAATGACAAAATACAGACTTTAAAAAAAAAAGGTTTTGTTCTTGAAAACTTACAATTTCGGTAAATACTGTTGGATAACCCTCAGGAGTGAATTCTTTGGGTAATTCTCTAAAACTGATCATGCGTCACTTTCAAGAGATGAAGCTGTTGGGCCAAACTCTCAAACCGATATTTGGAAAATCTTGTGAAATTCCTTTTACAACTATTTTTCTTTTTTATTTTCTTTCATATCATACTCCTATCAAAATTTTGGTGCATATGGAATGCATTATGTAATTCTAAATCAGGTTTTCATACCTAATATATTTACATATATATTAACAAAATTTAATTCACATAATTCATATTATTCAGTTTACAATCAATAACACCAAAAATTAGATCACATGGGTAATAACAATCAGAAGCAATTCATTTTTGATCTTTGACAACCACAAAAGTAGCTGTGTCGTGACAGTGAAACACTGACTCAGGCACCTGTTCAAACCACAATAGGGTTTTCTCCTCAGTTCAAAGATTTGGGAGGCGAAAACACGGTCATCAGGGCCTCGTGAATCCTGTTAATTAAATGGCTCTTTGTCGAAAAGAGGGTAAACCAAGTAGGAAAAAGATCCCTCTCTCTTGGAGTTATCGGAACTCATAAAACCAGATATCCACAGTGCCTTGCAGCGTAGATCGACTTTGCTTCTTATAGACGAGCGAATGTCAGGCGGGAGTCTGAGAGAAGTCTGACTTCTATATCATTGGTTTAGTCCTCATTGCTCATTTTTCAAATTGGAAGAAGAAGAAGTATTCTTTTGTCTTATTCAGCTTATTCTTCATGAATTCTCATTGTGTCTTTTAGTTTGATTTTTTGACCTTAAACATCTAAGCCGTTAATCTCCGTCACTCTTTATAATTATCTGACATGTCGCATTAGATTACATGTAGTAAGTGACTTTGTTACATCCCATGTTTTTTATGGCCAGATGTCACAGTGGCACGTGGCCGGTCTTGGCATTGGTGTTGTCTCGAAATTCATTGTATCTAGCTAGATTTTGAGACGATTGGCAGTGAAGTCAGATTCGATCATGAATCTAGAAAATTTTCAGATTTTGACCCGAAATTACAGATTTATTATTTTTGAGGAAAATTAGGATTTTAAGGTTTCTAATTTTATAATTTATGTATAAATGTGTATATATATATATATATATATATATATATACTATCTATATATATATATATATATATATATATATATATATATAATATATGCATCTTCTATACCTCTTCATCTCCATCTTGTCTATGTAGATAAATTAACCTCCAATCAACTATTATCATCATTTCTAAATTGGACAAACAAACTATTGATTATCTTTTTTTATAAATATTTTTAAAGTCAAGATATCTCCTAATGTCTTTGCTTGATTCACGCATGATTTGGAGATCACTGGCCCCATCCCCACCCCTTGACTTGCAAAATCAGGTGGGTCAGAATCCTTTCTAAAATGAAGGTGTCTCTCATAAGTTTTTAGAAATGGGATACTTTTTATTTAATTTATAAAATAATAATTTTAATGAAAAAATATCTAATTTGTAGCTTTGGGATATTAAAGAATTTTTTTGAAAGAAAATATTTTTAGGAGTATTTTTTTTGACATATTCACTTTGTATAGAAAAAACATTAACAAATAACAATGAAATTTCATATTCACTTTTTTTAATACAATTTAGTTTAAGGTAGTAAATTGTGTGGACCCTTCATATCCCCTTTGTCCGTTTAAAGATGACTTGACCTAGACTTCTGAGTTGAGACCACATTTTAATATGAATGAATTATTATACATGAAAACTATTTTTTAAAATATATTTATAATTATTAAAAATATGGATCTACATATATTTTATTTTACAAAATATTAAGAATAATTTTCCATAACTATTTTATAAAAACTACCTTCCAAAATTATTTTAGAAACAATTATAAATTTGGTATATTCCTATCTCAATAGCCAGCCTTTACCATTTCTCTATTGACCTAATCCCATTGGGGGGTTCAAGACATTGTTTCCAAGACCTCACCGGTGAGTCCGTGAGATACGTTAGTATAATGAAGCCAAAACCATGAAGATACTTGGTGCAAGGTTTTGATTCAAACATTTGAAAATTAGATTTTTTTCTGACATCATTGTGGTTTAATTTATGCGCATAAAATCGAAAAAAGGATACAAGTTCAGTATTGCAACTTCAGGCTCAAGTATATATATACATGTCAGCACCAGAATGTGCATCGCTAACCATGGATCTAATCATGGCAAGAAAAACTCTTTTCTCTGGTTTGTCCTTCTCCTGGTCTAATCTACAGTCTGGTTACAGCAGTTGCGGAGGATGACGGTCGAAGGCAATAAATACTCATCTCTCTTTTGTTTATTTTATGCATGATTGCAGAAAATTAGGATCAATTACATGTTGAAAATGGTGCTGCATTAATAAATTGGATCTGCATGGATGCAGGAGTATATTGTGTACATGGGTGCTAAGCCTCCCGGAGATTTCTCAGCATATGATGCTCACACCAACATACTGCAAGAGATCTTTGGCAGGTTTATTTATTTTCTCTCTCTTTCTCTCTCTCTCTCTCTTATTTCGTAGTGCCTTAGTTTTAAAATGCACGCTTCGGCCAAGGCATATCCACTTCCTGTTTGCCGCACTTTACTCTAATATACTCCTTGAAAGGGTGTGCTCCGTATATTTTAATTTCCTTTCTAAACACAAGGTGTTTGTTTTTTCGGCTTATTTTTGTATAACTTATTTGTTAACTTTGTAACATTTCTTTTGAGCAAAAAAGTCAAAATATTTAATTTTTTCTATTGAAAAAGTCATATTTTAGAATATGTAAAAAATATTTTAAAATCTTACAAATCCACATTAGAATATTTCAAAATATTTTAAAACACCAAAAAATTTAATTTTGGTTTCATCAACTATTATTTTTAAAATTATTAATTTAATATATTATATTTTATTTATATAAAATAAATAAATAAAATAATTATTTTTTTTGTAAAAATGATAATAATAATAATTATTATTTATCATAATAATTTTATCATTTAATTTTTTTTAAATATGTTAATATATTATACAAAATTTTTTATCATAATAATTATGATTTGATGAAAAGACTTTTGGCTTCATTTTTAGAAATTTAACCCTTTATTAATTTTGACCTCATTTTGACTTAAAAAATACCCTGGAATTTATTTTCTTTGTAAAAATAGCCCTTTCTTTTAAAAATATTTGTAAATACATGAAACTGACAAAGAAATTTTTGTCCATTATGAGTCATTCTTCAAGAAAAAATATGGAAATGATTAGCTTTATAAATTTTGAGTTATTTGAGGAATTTTAACCAAATATTTATATTCTTTAGAAAAACCAAAGTTATATCATTATTACACAAACAAACAATTAAATTATTTTTTTAACATATTGAAGATGTTGATTTTAAGCATATAAAAAACAAACACCTTAATACTTAATAAAAATATAATATTAAAAAAACAAATGATTTAATACTTAATACTACTATTACGCCTTATTGAACATTAAACTAAACAAAAGTTCTATTTAGTTCTTACTATTCTTTAGTTGTCTTGTACTCTTCAATTTTCTTTTAAACACTTAGGGTTTGTTTGGTTCATATTTTTTATAACACAGAGAACACTTTTTTTTTGTGTTCTCTAAAATTATTCATTGGTAGTATTTTTGTATTCTCCAAGTTTTTTCTAAACAAAAGAAAATGTAATCAAATACGTTCTCGGTGTTTTCTATGTTCTCCTTGTTTTGCATAACAAAAAATAGTAATAAAATATTGTAACCAAACAGGCCTTATAGTCTTAGTTTTTAATTATATATTGAAACTTTATAATTCATTTATTTTTAATTGGATGTTTCTTTTAAATATTGAAATATTAAAATTTTCTTAATTCAATTAGATTTTGAATCATTAATTTGATAAAATAATGTGCATCCAAAGGGTCAGATTTCCCTCCACTTAAATGTATGCTTTGTGTTGTGTCTTAAGTCTAAGTCCTAGGGGACCTTTGTTGCCTAGGTACACATTACGCCTTTTAAAACTATGCCTAGTACAAATACGATAACTAATATTTCCCATGAATTTTCTTCATCGCAGTAAGGCACATCACTTTTCTAGTTCACAGCTACGAAAAAGGAGTTTTAATGGTTGTGGCGAAGCTAACGCAGGAGGAAATGCAACAAATGAAGGGTGGGTGGAAGTCATCTTTCTGCAATTGATTGAATATTTTGGGTAGTGGCTCGGCCATATATGCTATATATGGCTAACAAATAAGCTATAACGTTGGGGTTTCACGAAGGATGATTTGATTAAATCTCCTTTTTTGAAAATCCAATTTTAGAAATTGACTTTTTATTGTTTTACTTGATTTTGATGAAAATATCTTTATTATTTTCTTGTAAAAATAACCTTTTCTTTAAAAAGAGAATAAAAATATATGAAATAGCGAATTATATTTTTATCTAAAATAAGTTATTTTTCCAAAAAAACATAGGAAATATTATATTCACAAATTTATGATTATTTAATGCCTTTTAACTAAAGATTTGTTTCAGGAATGGATGAGGTGGTCTTAATTTTCCCGGAATGAAAAAACACCTCCTCACAACAAGATGAAATGTAAGGATTATGTAGGGTTTCCAATAGTTAAAAGAACAAGTGTTGAAAGCGATGTTATCATAGGAGTGTTTGACAGTGGAATATGGCCAGAGTCTGACAGCTTCAATGATAAAGGTTAGTCCACCACCAAGCAAATGGATGGGGAGTTGTCAAGGCTTCTCCAATTTTCACTTGCAACAAGTAAGTCAAAAAATGAAATTATATTATGTGTTAAAGTGAAAATTGAGATAGACACAGAAAATCAAAGAATGTACATATTTATGTGAAAACCTTGAATTAGGGAAAAATCAAAGTTAGAGAAAGAGAAATCCACTATCTCAAGTGTATATATGCTGGAAAATCTTAATAGACTTATCCCTTCACATTGGTGGGACATTATTAACTTTAGGTTTGAGGTTCTCATGGTTTTCATTTTTTGGACTTCTTCCAAAAGGCATCATGCAAATTGAATATTGTCCAACCATGAATTAGGAAAAAACCAAGGTTTAGAAAAATAAATCAACTATCTCAAATTAAACATATATATATATATATATATATATATATATATATATATATACCAAAAACTAAAGAGCCTCGTACCCTAATAACATAAATGATGGGCCACGAACCTTTATTAAAATCTCTAAAAAATTCATGATGTTGCAATGTTAAGCTGTTTTGATTAAGTCAGCAGTGAGATTTGAGGTCCACATCTTTATCATTACCAAGTTCTAAAAGTCGAAAGACTATATTTGTCTTTAACAAAGTTGCAATTGTTATTACAGTAAAATTATTGGAATAAGTACTATCGCAGCTTTGGACAATTTACTCAAGAAGATATGCCGTCGCCAAGAGATTCAAAGGGCCACGGAACACACACAACATCCACTGCTGCTGGGGGCCTTGTTAATATGGCAAGTCTAATGGGTTATGCCTCAGGAACTGCTCGAGGAGGGGTTCCTTCTGCTCGGATAGCTGTGTATAAAATATGTTGGTCTGATGGATGCAACGATGCTGATATTCTTGTAGCATTTGATGATGCAATTGCTGATGGGGTTGATATTATCTCTCTTTCTGTCGAGGGTAAGACTAGCAAGGACTATTTTGCAGATTCAATTGCAATTGGAGCTTTTCATGCTATGAAAAATGGGATATTAACATCAAATGCACACAACGTGATGGACCTAACTTTTACCGTTAGAAATTTCTCGCCTTGGTCTCTTTCCGTGGCGGCTACCACCATAGACAGGAAGTTCGTTACCAAGGCGCAGCTAGGAGGAAGTAACGTTTATGAAGTGAGTGACATTCATGCATGGCAGTTTCTTTGCATAAATCTTAAATTATATATAACAATGACACAAAAATTTCATTTATTAAAAGTACTCTGAAACCCTCTGTGTAGGGAGTTTCAATAAAACACATTGAGCAGAATGACATGTATCCGCTGATTTATGGCGGGAATACCCCGGAAATACTGCAGGAGGTTTTACTAGCCGAGAATCTAGGTATATGTTTGTTACTTAAAAGAATTAAAAATATATATAACTAATATTAAAATGATTTATTTTTCTTCTGAAGTGTATTTTTAAAGACTAGATTATGTAGATAACCAGAAATAATTGACTGTTCAAATGCAGGTCTTGCCTTCCAAAGTCATTGAACCCAGAATTAGTTAAGGGAAAAATTGTCTTCTGTAATCGCGAAACTAGTGGGGAAGGTGCCTCTTGGCTGGTGCCGTTGGGACTCGATGGCAGATACACGCCCCAAGATTCAGCCGTAGTTACCTTGCCTGCCATCTCGCCTTAGTTCCGCAGATGGTAATAATATTTACAACCATCAGCTCAACAGAATTTATATATTTCATGACCACACTGCCTAACCTTCCACCCTTGGATACCATGTTAAATTACGAGAATTCTCCTAATTAGAAGTTCAAGTTTATTGGATTAGGGTTCAATTTGAGTATTATAATTCTTAACACTGCCTCTAGTTTAAATTTTATATTAATTTTCCACTGCTTTTGACTCTAATACCATGTTAAACTATTAATTTGCTTAAGGTTTGGTTTGGAACCTTGAAAATACTAAAAAAAGAAAATTGTGAGGAAAAATCAAAAGAAATAAAATTATAAGAAAAATAAAAAAATAGGTTTAAAAAAATTTATTTATTTATATTTATTCAAACTCATTTTTATTATTTGTTCTCTCTAAAAATTTTAAAATATATAAAGTTGTAAGGAATTTTGATTATATTTGATTTTTTTTTAATATTTTGTAGGGTAAAATCAAACATGAAAAAAATTATTTTCCTTAATATTTTTTTTTCTTTTCTTAATACTTTCGGGATTAAGAGTCTAAAAGTTCAAACTACCATGTTGGATTCAGTACAATGTTAACATTGAGGTTATATTTAAACAGTAACACCAACTGCATCAATATTAAAGTGCAGAAGTGGATGACACGACCGCCCCATATGTAGCATCCTTCTCATCAAGATTAAACCAGCTACACCCGACATTCTCAAGGTAACCTATATCCTATTATCCTCTATTCCCTTCTCCTTTATTTTGTAGCGTTTCATCTCTGAATCATGTAAACCCAAGTTAGCATTTTCATATCTGATTCTAGGGTTCTAATTTTGTTTCTTTATTCTTATTATTATATTATATTGAATATATCGATCTGATTTGAGAAAAGATAATGGTTTTGTTACTCTCTATTGTGAACAATAACACATGTCATAAACAAAACTCTTAGACGTTTGACATTCATAATGGCTTTGTCATCTTGCTTATATGTAGCCTGATACAGCAGCCCAGGGTTCACATCCTAGCAGCTTGGCCACCGGTTCTCGGTTTCTGGGTAAGGTGATAAGTAGATCAGTGCTATACAATATAATATCCGGCACGTCGATGAAACGCCCACATGCCTGGGGCAGCTGCCTACATCAAGGTCATTTTCACCCCACCTGGTCTCCCGGTGCTGGCGAGTCTGCTCTTATGACTACCAGTGCTCTAATTATATTCTATTCTTCAAAACTACAGAAACGTATTGATGATTAATGATAAATAAAAATACCGATGAAAATATTTAAAGACAATAAAATAACATTAAATATGTGAATATAATATTTTCAATGTTTCTTTTTGGAAAAACTATTTTTACAAGAAAATAGGTGAAGGGTCGGATTTCAAAATTTTGATTTTCAAAAGTTCATTTAATCAAATCACTTAAAACAAATGCCTCTCCTTTTTGTGTTTATGCTTCTCCAATGAGTGCTGAAAAAACTGAAGCCGAATTGGCATGGTGCAGGCAACATAAATCCTACAAAGTCTGTAGACCCTGGTTTGGTATATGATGCTGATGAGACTGACTACATAAAATTTTTGTGTGGGAGAGGCTATAGTTCAAACGCTCTACAGCGCATCACCGAGGAAAATGTCGTCTGTTCTGCAGCTACAAGTGGAACCGCCGGGAATCTAAATTACCCTTCCTTTACTCTTATCATGGGGACATGAAATCTATCATTGGCATGTTAAATAGGACGGCGACCAACGTTGGATCATCAGGTCTACATATAAAGCAACTGTTTCAGGTGCTCCAGAAGGTCTCGCAATTCAAGTTGTACCAGACACTTTATCATTCACATCGCTCGGCAGAAGCTGCCTTTGTGTTACTGAGTTGAAGCGTAGAAGAAAGCATAGTCTCTGCTTCTTTGGTGTGGAATGATGGTGTACATCAAGTGAGGTCCCCAATTGTTGTACTTGTCTCATGATTATTCAGAATCATGGTGTTCTTGCGTACTATCTATTAAAATAAAAGGCTATCATGTTAAATGAGCCCAATTAAAGTAATCCGATAAGTGTTAGGGTTGCCATATTGTTTTAGCTTGTTAAATAGTTAGTTAAGGGTTTTAAATGCCGTGTATTGCTTTCATTAGTTGGACGGTTATTATTTCAACTATTTATTTATTTAGATGCTTATAAGTAATAATCAATACAGAGAATCCATTTCTCTCAATTCTTCCGCTTCTTGCTCTGTTCTGATATGGTATCAGAGCTTCTCTGTGATCGCTCTTCGATCAATACGAATATCCATTGATTAAGCTTCAAAGCTTCTCCATCTCTCTTCATCTCTGTTAGATCTTCGTTTGTTTTCTTCTACTCTGTTCAGTCATGGATCTTACATCGGAATCAAGCCGTGTGACTGATTATTCCAAGTCTTCTCTCGATGATCTCCCGATTCTGTTCTTCATCCATCACTCCAATAATCCTGGAGTTGTTCTGGTCTCACGGCTTCTCACCGGAGAGAACTATACCTCTTGGAGCAGGGTAGTGAAGATCTCACTTTTCGTGAAGAACAAATTCGGCTTCGTGGATGGTTCAATTTCAAGACCTGAAGGTAATGATCTTGAATTGCTTCAGTCTTGGAATAGGAATAACAACATGGTCATTTCATGGATTTTCAGCCCTGCTGCAGGATGTGATGGTATATGTTGAATCCACTCATGAGATGTGGACTGTCTTGAGAGATTGATTCCAACAGAAAAATGGCCATAGGATTTTTGAACTTAAAAGAGATTTAGTTAATTTGGCACAAGAACAATTATCAATCGGTTGTTACTTCACTAAACTTAAGGCTATGTGGAAAGAACTTAACAATTACCAACCAGTTTGTAACTCTTGGAAGTGCTCATGTGGTGGAGTCAAGGAGATGCTTGCTTTTCATCAGATGGAGAGTACACCATGTGTTTGCTCATGGGTCTGAATGTAACTTTTTCTCAAATCAAAGGACAAATACTGCTACTCGACTCATTACCTCCCATCAATAGAGTGTTTGCTTTTCTTTCACAAGAACACCAACGTAAAAGTGCTACCTCTCAAAATACAAGAGGAGCATTCAGTTACTCATGTTGGTGATGTGTCTATTGGTCTGAATTTAACTCTTAAGGATGTCTTATTTGTTCCGGAGTTCAAGTTTAATTTACTTTCTGTTAGCACCCTTCTCTTACGCACTGATTTTCCAGTTAGTTTCTGAGCCGATCATTTCATAATTCAGGACCTGAACCAGTAGCTGACGATTAGCAAGGAGTATATTGTTACTATAGCCGTGCTGATGTTGATACACCACATTCCTCCTCTGCACTAGTCAATACTGTCTCAGCTTCAACTTGGCATAACAGATTGGCTCATGCCTCTTTCGATTCAAGTGTCTGAATAGTTTGCATTCTCAACTGGGCTTTGATTCCCCTTGTTCAATGAAATCTCAGCCTTGTTACATATGTCTGCTGTTTAAACAGAGACGTTTATCCTTTGCTTCTAATAATAATATGTCAGCTTGTATATTTGAGTTGGTTCATTACGATACATGGGGACCTAATCATGTTTCTTCATATAATGGTTTTCGCTACTTTCTGACTTTGGTGGATGATTACTCATGCTTTACATGGGTTTATCTTCTCAAAAATAAATTTGACGTGCATGCTATTTTTCCAAGGTTCCTTGCTTTGGTGAAAACATAGTTGTTAAAGCTTTTCGTACATATAATGCACCTGAATTAGAGTTTGGATCTTTATTTAGCTCCTTGTGTGTCCTTCATCAGTTTTCTTGTGTTGAACGGCCTCAACAAAATTTTGTGGTAGAGCGCAAACATCAACATTTAATTACTCAATGTAGCTAGAGCTCTTTATTTCCAATCCCAAGCCCCTATATATGTATTTTTCTTGGCTATCCTCCAGGCATTAAGGGATATTGTCTTTATGACATTCATACATGTTAGAACAGCACAACGGAAGGAGACTTACTTGTTGATCGCTTAACCCGGTGTCTTCAATGCTTCAAGGATGATCCAATTACCAGAACTTGAACTAGAAATCCACAATATGAACAGCCTTCTAAACTCTTATCAACAATTTGTCTAAAGGATGAAGATAATATTAACTTCGGAGATGACGAAATATTTGCTAATGTTTTTCGTCAAAAGAATCAAACCCAAAATTCAATACATAAACCTTATTTATAGGTTTATGTTTGGTTCCATTTCAGAGAAGAGTCATAACCCTTCTCAGGGTTGTCTCTGTTTGAGATGGGTCATGGGTTAGGCTTGCCCCATGGGCGACTTGACCCGTAATCAGCATCTCCCGCTCGCCCATCATGAGCTTGACTCTATTTTAATGACATCCAACCATCCCAAGAGTTTAATTCTTACAATTGAGCAGGCTATGCGGCTGAAACCTGCTTGATGGTGGGAGCTCTAATACAAACCTAGCTATAGGCCATATAGGAGACATCGACCATCGAAAGGTAAAAGTGCTTATTTACCCCAGTATCTTTCTTAATACACACGTCAGTATTATTCCAATCCCTCGAGAATCATACTTTGATCTCTCTTATAATTACTCATTATTCTAAATGATTATTTTCAACTTTATCCAAGTGACAATTTCGAATTTGAGTGGCATCCTGATAAGCGGTGTACAAGCAAAGAATACTCTTTCTTATGCCCTCATACCAATCAGATCTGAGTTAACTCGCTTTTCTAGAAATGTTTCGTTAAGTCGAATCATTCCATGACTATGTGATACATCTTAAGATAGCCAACATTAATTCATCACATCAAGATATAGTCAGAAGTCACAAGGGTAAGATTAGGTAAATCCATATGTAGAAGTTTTGGGACTCACCTGGCAGAAAACGAGATCCATTCTTTCTCTTCCCAATTGGTCGTCTAGCACATACAGTATGAAATGCATGATATGGTGGAGCATCTAATTTTTATAAAAGACGAAGGAGTGTATGCCTCGCTCTAAATTGTAAGATAAATAACACCATATGAGTCTTAGTCTTGTCAAACTGCAAGTGGCAAACACAGAGGCTTTTGTTTTCCACATTCCATGATGTTAAACAAACAAGTTTCACACTCAGCTTCCTATAAATAGACCCATGAATGGTAGTGTGACGCCCCAAAACCCGGGGGTCCCGTTGACCCTCGAAAACATGTGAATATTGGGTGTCCCGATATTACACCCATACATCTCATGTGTTGAGACTCATTCCTGCTCATTTAATTCATAAATATACAGGAATTACCTTATACAGTCCGTAAGAGTCTAATCACAACACTCTCACATATGGTATAAAAATATACATCTATTAGAACCAAGTGTGTTCTAATATACAAAACAGGATATGTGTTAAAACTACTCAGTCCTCATACATATACAAAACATCAAGTCAAGGCCATAATCCAGCCCGCTTCAAGATCCCGGCCTCTAAGGAGCACCTTCTGCCTGCGTGTGTCCTATACCTGAAAGGGGGGTCCCACGACGGGTGAGCTAAAACGCCCAATAGAGACAAAACCTACAAGGGCTACTCCCACGTAGAAATTTTGTACAAATGATCGTGTCTGATCACCTGAGCATTCCAAATGGGACTATGTATCCAGGTTTGGAATCCTACATGCCATATATGAGACAAAACTCTACATGGCCCATGTACCGAGCCTTTCCAGGCTCCATTCCCTAATGTGCCACTAGGTAATGAATCCTGAGTCAGCCCAGAGCCATTACCACACACACCGCATGATTCGTGCGTGATGCGCTTTCATTGTTTTGTTGATATTTAAACCATTTAACAAATCTGATTAAACCGCTTTATTCAAAAGCATTGGATAGTCTCCGATAAACCGCTTTAATTCAAAAGCATTGGACAGTCTCCGATAAACCGCTTTATTTCAAAAGCATTGGACAATCTCCGATAAACCGCTTTAATTGGCATTGGATGATCTTGATAAATGCTTTACTTCAAAGCATTGGACAATCTCGATAAACGCCTGACTCTCTTGGGCGTTGTCATTTCGAGCCAGCACCATCAACACCATATGATTAATTTACAACAATGCACCCACACCCATGAAATGTGATGTTTAGATGCGATTATGCAATGCAAATGTGCCCATTGCACTTTATCTGTCACCACATAAGATGACCTCTACATGGATAACATATACCGTACACCATCTTGTGTACCATGAACGACTATGTCTAAATGCACACAGCAGTTCATATGTTTAGTCTAATATCATTACTCATGTTGTTATGCTAGCATTCCACACATTCATATTCAATGCATCACCTGACATGGATCTCCATAGTTCCCAGCGATTAATCAATTTAATGACCACGACTCACACACCAGTGAGACATGATACTCTCCAGTCCCACAACCTACAAGACAGTGCCAAGACAAGTCCATATTCAAACAAACACATACAGTCCCAATTTTGGAACACACACTAAAGACATCATGTCATCTCTTAACGAGATGGCAATTTAATCCTGATTCTGATATGGCTTTAGATTCAAGCCTCATACCATCACAATTGGGTGTAGAGATTAACCTCAGAAAGTCACAAAATTTATGAATTAAAACCGATACAAAATCAAGAATAATTATTTAGGCTCTTGTTTTAAATAGGGCTACTCGGTTTTCAAATAGAACCAGAAACTGTCAGAACATAGCTCCCATTTGGATGCATTTCTGAGTTCAAAGGAGTCGGATTTTGGATAGACCTATTTCAAGGAGATATTTTCTCCTCTAAGTCTAGTTTACCCAGGAACTAGAATAACTCAATTCGAATGAGTGATGGCCAAGTTATGGCCACAATAAAGTCTTAAGGTCGAAGAAAATCTTTGGGACTACACTCGGTTTTCAAATAGAGGCTAATGCGAACATAGCTCCACTTTGAATGCATTTCTGAGTCAAAAGGAGTTGGAATTTGGATAGACCTATTTCAAGGACATATGTTCTCATATGCGTCTAGTTTACCCATAAATTGGAATCATTCAATTCGGATGAGTTATGGCCAAAACACAGGCATGGGGTCGAAGGGAAAAACTGGACAACATCTCACATAAAAAACACAACATTTACCCTATACAAAAAATCTCCTCCGTTGAGGGTCACAACCATACTCAACCAAATGCCATATCCATGGCCCCAAGCAAGGAATAAACCAAATAGGAGAGATCCCTTAACTCTTGTAGCTTGTGGGATCAAGTCCTTGATCCTTCAACCTTACAACAATGGAGGTTTTGGCTCCTCCTCCTTTTCCTTCCTTCCTTTCTTTCTTTCTTTCTCAATTTTCTGGTTCCTTCTCCTTCCTTAGTCCATGAACTGAGCTTGCCCAGTAGCAATCCTTCTCTTCTCTCCCCAGTTCACCAATTGTTCTAGCACTCCTCTCTTGGTTTGATCCATTCTCCTCTCATTCAACTACTCAAGCCATTCTCATGGTGCTAGACATGTATTTGGTAGAGTCATAACCAATCTCCATGCCTAGACACACCTCTATCATGCAGCCTACAAAGTGACACTTACTTCCAATGGTCCACAAGTTAGGTGCTTGTGGCACCAGTGATGCTGTTCCATCTCGAGAAATACGTGAATCGTATCTCGGGGTCGACAGTTTATCTAGTTCCTTCGTTCATGAGATGATTCCAACAACGTGATCCGTTTCATCATCCGAGATCTAGAGAAAATCCGGTCTTTAAATGCAGACTATCAAAAAAATTCTGAAGCCTCTTGTCCGGGTTTCACATTCTCACCCCCTTAAAAGAATTTTGTCCCGAAATTCCCGCATACATACACATAATCAAACACATGCATATGCAACAGTAATTTAAAACATCAATGACTAGAAAACGCACCTTCCTCCTTGAACAAGCAGGGATGGTTGGCCCGAATAGTGTCATCACGCTCCCATGTCGCCTCCTCAACTCCTTGGTGCTGCCACAACACCTTCACAAGTCTCACAGTCTTGCCACGCAAACACGCTCTCTGCTATCATGATACGCCTTGGTCCCTCCTCGAGTCCCATCTTCGTCCTGATCGCTCGCCCCGATCCATATGAGGTCGGTTGGGTATCTGAACATAGAGACGTGAAATAACTCATGAGCCATTTGGAAAAACTCGCCCGGCAATGCTAAGCGGGCATGCAACCTCGCCCACCCTCTCAAATTGCCTCGAAGGTCCAGTATTGCCTCGGCAACGGCTTCCCTCGCATGAACCTGATCGCTCTTCTCTAAGGCATCACACTTGAAGACATGATCACCACCTCCCGAACTCTAGAGGTTGTTATCGAGTATGTCGGCGTAGCTCTTTTCGACTGCGAAGCGGTGGAGGCAAGCTTCGTATCAATCCACCTTCTCCGAGGTGTCTCGAATCAAATCCGAACCCGTGGAGGGTCTCTTCCCCACCTCTGTCTAACAAATCGGAGATCTACATGGCCTCTCATATAGTGACACTTTTCATGGGCGCCATCCGAATCGCACGATACTTGTATTTGTAGGCAAACTCTACTAAGGGCAAGTGCTCCTCCCAGCTACCCTTGAGATCCAGGACGCATGCTCGTAGCATGTCCTCTAAAATTTGAATAGTTCGCTTTGGTGACCATCCACGTCGAGGATGAAAGCGGGCTCATGCGACAAGCTGTGTCCCGTGGCCTTTTGGGCTCTTTAAGGCGGCTGTAAACAGAACCCGTTAGATAATATGGAACTAGCACTCCATGTAGGCGGGTATTCGTATGTCTGACTGAAGAATTCCTCGTTATTGAAGGTCATCCACCGCGACTAGAAAATGTCTTGACTTAATTGGTCGGTCCTGATAACCCACACCATGTCGATGTCTCCACATGATGTGAACAACGATGAGTCACAAAGTCCATCGTGACGTGCTCCTACTTCCACTCCGTTATCTCTAATGCATTTGGGTAGCCTGTCTCTAGTGCTCAGCCTTATTTGGTAGCACGTGAGACCGTAGTCGGGACCAAATCTAGCGTGCCTCTTCGTCCACTTTAGTAATATTGGCGACCTAGATCGTGATACATCTTCGTGCCACTTGGATGCACAGCAAACGAGAGCAGTGGAACTCCCTAAGGATCTCATATCTCAGCTTTGCCAACTCGGGAACCACAATTCGTCCCCGAAACCGAAGACTGCCATCAGCTTGAATGGCCCAGCCCTCGTTACTCGTACCTTCTTGTACCCGGTCCCTGATGGACAATAACTCTGTGTCCTCACCCTATGATTTAATAACTTTGCTCAATAGGTAAGGCATAGCCACCAGACTCCCCAACATACCCTGAGCCAGATCACTGTATTGTAAGCCAAACTACCCCAATGTCTCGATCATTTGCCACTCCGAGAGGCTATACCTTGTATCGAAATGACCTTGGTTGATGCATCGGCCACCATTTGCCTTACTAGGGTGGTAATGCAAAGTGAAGTCATAGTCCTCCAAGTACTCCATCCATTGGCGCTGCCTCATGTTAAGGTCTCATTGCGTGAAAATGTACTTGATACTCTTATGGTCCGAGAATACCTTGAACTACTCCCCATATAGATAATGGCCTTGAGCCTTGAGGCCAGACAATGGCCTTGACTCCATATCGTGTGTAGGGTAGTGCGCTCATGATTCTTCAGCGTAAGAACCATAAGCCTGACTTTCTCGGGATTGCATCAGAGCATCCCAGTCGTCATTCAAGCATCTATTACCTTTGTGTACCTCTGTCCCCTTTCCGGGACTAAAAGAATAGGAGCTGAAGTAAGCCTCCTCTTCAATTCCTGGAACTCTCACTCACATGATGTGTGATGAGCGTAAAAGTCATCTATTTTTAGTTCATTTTTCTGATCTATTTTTATCTAAACAAGACTTATTTATGTGCAGAATTATGGAATAACTAACCAAACTGTTAAATGGCAGGGAATTTAAGAAAAAGAAGAATATTTGCGAAAAGCGAAGGTGGATGATCGTTAATGAGATAATTAGTGAAGCAAGTTGCGGCGAAAAGGCGCACAAAGATAAAGGAACACGATGTCGTGAAGCTTTGGCGACAATCAAAATGCATAACTCAGTTCTGCGCGGTAAAACTCGGTCGAGCCAAGCTTACTTGAAAGAACAAGGCGGTGAGAGTTAAAGAAACTCCAGTGAAGCAACGAGTGAAGAAGAAGAAGACTTCATGTCGCGTATCTGGGCCATTGTTGTGACATCGACAATGAATTAGCAGCCGTCGCGACATCAGCGTGCAAGAAAAAGAAGTCACGACAAGATCATCTAAAGAGAGAAGGTCGTGACATCAGGAAAAGTGAAGGAAATAAGCAGGCGGTCGCGGCGGGGAATCACGGATAATATGAAGTTGACCCGAAGCTAAAGGAATGATGTGACCGGGATGGAGGTTGCGACAAAGTCGCCTTGAAGCTATGACGAGGCTTGGTAAGATGGCGAGGTAACTCAAGTTGTTGTCGCGACAGAGGGCTGAAGTCGCGACATCAGTAGCGACCAGTTGAAACCTGCGAGGCGTAGTTGATGCGACAAAGGGATTGATGTGGCGACAACGGGAACCATCAAGTGAAGGCTGGCGGATCCATAGGCGATGTCGCGACAAGAGATTGTTGTCGAAACACGAAACGTCGATGGAAGCTTGTAAGTTCATTAGGCGATCACGACGAGGAAGCGAAGTCGCGACACGAGAAAGCAACCGGTCGAAGCCTCGAAAACATAAGTAGATGTCGCGGCGTGGTCGCCAACATCGCGAACGGTCGGTTGAAGAGGCGCATATGCTTAAGGCGATGTCATGACGCGTGAGGTAGAAATTACGAACATCGAAGACATCGATTGAAAGATCGCGATTAATTAAGTTGATGTCGGCGTGAGATGATGTCGTGACATGGATGATGTCACGACAAAGGGATTTGAGGTGGCGACGAGCGATGGCAGGCGATCCGCGGAAATCCACAACCGAATGCATTGGGATTAGGGCCCCATTGAAACCCTATAAATGCGCGGCTACCCGGAAGAGGAGCGGCTTGGCGGTGACACGGACGAGTGCGGGTATTTGAAAGCTCATTTCTTTATTTTCTTTTAGTTTTCTTTCTTTTCCTTTTCTTTTCTTGAATGTTTGATAGTTGCGAGATTAGATTAGACTTATCGTTTTATTTTTCGTTTTATTTTGGATGCAGGTGTTGTCGATTTGGCGAGAAGGCGAATGCGAATTCTATTCTTTTCAAATTACTACGGAATGTTTGAAGTTCGGACAAATTTAAGATTCAATACTTGATTTAGTGCAGTTATTCTTATGATCGGAGAATCTTTGTAGCGTGTAATTCGGTAATTGGGAATCCAGCTTCCATTAAGTGAATGCTATAGTCAGAAATTATCTTTCCTGTAGTCGTTTCCGGCAGCTTTTGAATTTCGGTTCTGAATTTATACGGTGTTGGTTTCTTGTTTTGATAAGATGTCGATTTAACATACAGTTATAAGATTTGTCTCATTACTCGATTTCAAGGAGGCCTGCGAGTGACCTGAAGGCATTCTGGGAATTATGAACAATTTCTTGAAGGTATATTAAGCACACTTTGTTGAGATCTAATGAGCTTTGCAAGTTTACTTGATAAAATCTCTTCTCACTTGAAATCGAAAGAAGTTGAATGAGTTATCAATTTAAACGAGAGAGTTCACCTCGGTCGAATAGTGAAGACGATCTCGTGTTAGTGAGATCTAATCAAGGGAGAGGGTGATCTATTCTAATTTTGAAGAAACATCTGGAGGTGCCTATCCTTGCTTGTAGATAACTTGGGAGCTAAGGTTTACAGTCCATAAAATGGGTATGAAGTATTGCAAAAGAAAAAAATACCCAGATTAAGGAAATCCCTTTTAAAAGTAGTTATTTAATTTCTGTCTTGAGAAAAATCAAAGAAAATTAGATAATGAAATGGAGTATAGAGGAATAATTGTACTATTAACACCTTGGACAGATTTTAAAACATGAAATATTCAAGAAGTTTTATCAGTATTAACTACAGGAATTGGTACTTCACTATAGTAGCATACTTGATGTGTCCTCTGAAAGATAATTCTTCAGTGTCCATTTATTTTCTTAATGATTCTTCATTCTTTATTCTTTATATTCCAGTTTATTTGATTGTTCATTTATTTTACTCATGCTAGTATAATTTCCAGCTCCTTAAGCTAGATCCCACTATCATTTTATGGTCCAAATAGTATGGAGCTTGAGTAGTCAGAGTAGTTGATTTAAAATTCTTGAGATCTCTCTATGGGATCGATATGCGGACTATATCCATTTTGTGCCAATAGGCACATTGCACTTGCGATTATGTCGGACGAAACTAAAATTGAAAATGATTAACTCTAGGAGACTTTTGGTCTCAACAAGTTTTATGGTGTAGTTTCCGGGGATTAGATAATAGTCCTTTGGTAATTGCTCCACACAAAATTTGTATATGTGTTTTGGTCTGAGGTCCATCAAGTTTTATGGCGCCGTTGCCGGGGATCGAAAGAATTTAATAGATCAATATTCAGATGAAAGAAGGAAATACTAATTTGGACATTTAAAAAAAAAAAAAAAAAAGAAGAACAAAAATAGTTTTTCAAGCAGTGGTTCATTTTGACCACTAACCTACAACAAACCATATTGAATATATTTGTTGTTTTGACTAATCCTATTAATGGGAGTGTGTTTGCTTTGAAAAACTTTGATGCATAGGAAGGCGAAAGCGATACGATTCCAGGTGATTACAGATTAGGAAAACACTTCGCGGCAGGAAAGACAGAGACGAGAAAACACAACCATGGCGGATGAAGAGGAGACGGGATCAAGGCGGGGAAACGGGCCGCGGTGGAAGGCACCAATCCAACGATACCATGGAGAATTTTGACCGATCATTCGGGATGAATACTCGGTGTCGAATGACCGGCTATCGATGCCAACAACTTTGAACTAAAACCTGGCCGCGATTACAATGGTGCGGCAACGCAGTTCTTGGTCATCGCGAAGATCCTAATGAACACCGGGGAGATTTCTGGGATGGCGAACACGGTTAAATGAATGGGGTGAGACCGGAGGTTTATCAAGTTACATCTATTAAGCATTCTCTTACCAAGAATCTGAAGCCAGCGTGGTATGAATCTTTACCATATGGATTCACATTGATGCACAGGAGGAGGCTGTTCAGAGAGCCTGTTGAAGCGAGATTCTTCCCCCATCACTCACCTCGAGAAGGAGAAATCATTGTTTGTGAGGGGGAAGATGAGAGCCTATGTGGCTGGGAAGATTCAAGCGATTCTTGAGAAGATGCCTATGCATGGAATTGATCTGAAGACCCCGAATGGACGCCATGCATCATCTGAATGATCATCCAGAATCATTGATGCTTCATGTTGTGGAGCATTCGGGCGTAAAAATCTTTGAGGAGGCTAAAGATCGATAGAGGACACGGCAAAAATGCAATATGAGAACTCCTTACGAGTCTTCAAAGGGAGTAAGCGAGAGGAAAAGGGATCATGGAGAGTGAGTAAGATGAATGCTATGGAAACTCAAGTTGGATGCTATTATGCGAATGGACAAACAAGAAAGAGGCTGCACCGCATCCATGAAGTAGGAGTAGTTGAAAAAGAGTCGTTAGAGGAAGTGCTGAGAAAGCTAATGAAGAGCAGGTTCTATGTCTTGAGGAGGTAAAATGGCGAGTGGCGAGAGAAGTTACCATTTCAAACCCAATCTAACGCGGCCTATTCTCTTGACACTTTCAGGGAACCATGAGAATTTCTCATATGGTGGAGGGCTTCTGAGGCCGGCGAGGCTGAGAACCCTCAGCTTGGTATCAACAACCACCAAGGTTCGGCATCGACGAAATGAACACGAAATGAATCTCGAGTCGGAAGGGCCCAATCTTTTGAAGAGCAGATCTTGCATTTCATAGAGATAATAAGAAGGTTGTTGAACCTCCATGAACAAAGGCTGCGAGTTGGAAGCAATTGCTGCAATTCCCAAATTTTGAGACCACCTAAATGCATCCTTGAAGAACACGGAACCTGAAGTAGAATGACTTGCCTAACCTGCAAAACCGGAAAGAAGATGCCTTCCCAAGTGACACAAAGAAAATCCAAGGCTGGGCATGCAGTGAGGAGTGGGAAGGGAAATACAGAAAAGATGAAAGATGACGACAACAAGAAGGCAAGACCGGAAGGGAAGAGATCTTGGAGAAGAAAAAGGAGTAGAAGGGAAGAACATCCAAGGATCTAGACCTGCAGTCCCATTTCCACAGTACTTAATCCAAGATAAGAGGAGCCGGTTGCAAGGTTTTGAAAACTTTCCGGAAAATTTTGTCAGTATGCCTTTTCTGCTGATGGCCTTCGAGGATGCCACTATATCTGAAATTTAGAGGACATACTAAGCAAGAAAAATAGTAGAGGAAGAGACAAATTGAATCTCACATACTTGCGGTCACGATGTCAGAGAAAAATTGCGGAAAAGATGAAGGACCGGGGAGCTTTAATTCCTTGCATCATTGGGCAATTGAATTCGAGCTCTGCGTGATAGGGAGCTAGTATCAATTTGATGCCTCTTCATTTGCCCCGAGAAACTAAGTTTGGGAGGTTATTCCCACATTTGTTACTCTTCAAATGGCGAACCGGATGATGGTGAAACACGAAGGAGTCTTAGAAGATGTCTTTAGTCCTTTGTTGAAATTTGTTTTTTTCGATGGAACTTCATCATTACGGACATGGAAGAAGATTCACAAGTACCCTGCTCTTGGGAAGATGTTCACAACTCTTTGGGTACGCTGCGATTGACATGCAAAAAGGGTTCTTACCTTGAGGGTTGGAGAAAGAGGCTGGCACCTTTTAGCGATCAAGTATGCAAAATATAGACGGAGACAAAGGAGAGGATTTACAATGTAGAGTTTGTCTATACTTTAACCACATTATACGTGATTGTAATACTCAGGTTTTTATCAATGAAAGAGATGAATTCCGATTATACGAAGATCTAATACGAATTTCCATGCAATGACTTTCATTCTTTAGAAACTATGATGAGCTTGAGCAGCAGAGAAATGACAATGGGAAAATATTGAAAAAGGAAATTCATCAAAGAAACCGGTGCGAAGGACTAGTTTGAAAGAGTTGCCATGTCATTTAAAGTATTGTGCTTACTTAAATTGCAAAGAAAAAACCCGATCATTCGGACTCGAGTGATCTTCGAGGAACAAAGATTGCTAAAAATATTAAGGAAGCATAAGGAATCGCTAGCTTGGTCCATTGAAGAAGTGAAGGGTATCAGTCCATCAATTTGCATGCATAAGATTCCGCTAGAAGAGACTTCAAAACCATCGTAGAACACCGGGAAGCGAATCCGGTGATGAAGGAAGTAGTCGAAAGGAGGTACCGAATTGCTTTGAATCTTGGTTTTATATATGCTATTTTAGACGGTACTTGGGTGAGCCAGTCCATGGTTCCCGAAGGGGTTTGCGCTGATTAGAAATGAAAAAAATGAATTGATTCCAACAAGACGATGACGAGGATGGAGGGTATGTATTGATTACGAGGAAGTTGAATTGACAACGAAAGATCATTCCCTTTGCCTTTCATTGATCGGATGTTGGGCCAGTTAGCGGGACACCCTCACTTTTGTTTTGCGGATGGGTATTTAGGATACAATCAGTTGCTATTGCCCCGAGGGATCAAGAAGACCACATTCACATGTCCCTATGGTACCCCACGCGAGAAGGATGCCATTTGGGCTATGTAATCTCAGCCATTTCGGAGGTGTATGATGTCTATGTTCTCGGTTGGTTAAGAAGATGGAATTTTCATGGATGACTTCCTTTGTGTATGGATCAGCTTTGATCAATGTTTGAACGAAATGCAGGCTTGATTACTTCAAAGATGCCAAGACAAGCGGCTGGCAGATTGGGAAAATGCCATTTTATGGTGGCGCGAAGTGTTGTTCTTGGGCATAAAATTTGCGCTCTTTGGACTAAGTGGACCCGATCAGGTATCCATTATCAAAACTCTTTGCACCACCTACCACGAGTAAGGAGTAAGAAGCTTCTTGGGGCATCTTTAGTTTTCGGGAGATTCATCAAAGACTTTTCAAAAATAGCCGGACCACTATGGATTCTTTGGAAAAGATCTGAGTTGATTTTGATGACTCTGAGGATGCTTTTGAAGAAATAAAAATCAGTTGAGGTACAAGCACACATAATAAATTGCACAGGAATGGGATCGAGTTTGAAATAATGTGTGATGCCGATTGATTTTGCCATAGGATTGTGTTAGGGCAAAGAAAGAGAAAGTATTCGAGACCATTATCTACTATGCTAATGGACCAATGATGAAGCACAAAGGAACTACTCAACAGAAAAGGAGATGCTAGCCATAGTATTTGCTTCATGAAAAAATTTAGGCAATACATTTTAGAGGATCCCATGTGGTAATTCTGTGATCATCAAACAATCAAATACTTGATGTCAAAAAAAGGAAGCTAAGCCAAGATTGATAGGTGGAGTCTTCTTAACATTTGCGGGAGTTTGATTTGGAAATCAAGGATAAAGGGTGTGACAATGTGATAGATTTGTTCACTTATCAGTGAAAAGCGATGATGAAGAAGAAAATGTGATGTTAACGAACTTCCAGGATGAGCAATTGTTTAGGTTTCTTCTTCCATGGTATCTTTGATATTGTAGATTATACGGCTTGTGGAGTAATGCCTTGATTATTCTGTGAGAAGGAAACTTCAGGCTGACGGCCCAGTATTATATTTAGGATGACCCGTTTAGTATTCAAAAGAGGTCTTGACATGATAATAAGAAGATGTGTGCGGAAAGTGAACAGAGCAACATTTCAATGAATCACGTGCATCACCATATGGGGACATTTTAAGGAGAAAGGCAAGCTCCATGGAAATATCAGTCGAGTTTATTATTACTTATCTTCGGAGATTGTCTTTGAAGTGGGTTAAATTGTGTGATATATGTAAGATTGGAAATATCGACAGCGAGAATGAAATGCCTCAAAGTATTATGGTGATACAAATTTTTGATGTGTGAGGAATCATTTTATGGGACCTTTCCTACCATTATTTGAAACCTATACATACGCTACTTGATGAATTACGTTCAAATGGTGAAACGATGGCTTGTCAAAGGGTGGTACTAATACGGTTGTGAGTTTCTTGCAAAGAATATTTTGAGCAGATTTGGAACACCGGAACTATCATTAGTGAGGGGAACCCACTTCACAAACAAAATATTTGCAAAGCTCATGGCCAGTATGTGATTAAGCATGTAATGAGTTTAGCTTATCATCCCCGAACCCGATGGACAAGCGAAATTTCTAACGGGAGATCAAAAGATACTCGAAAAGACGGTGAGCTTTCAGTGGAAGGATTGGTCTTTAGCTTGATGATGCACTTTGGTCTCTGAGGATCACATACAAAACCCCATTGGAATGTCCCCATCGAGGAGGTTGTTTGGCAAACCATGTCATCTACCTCTTGAATTTAGGAGAAATCTGAGGCAATGTGGGCCATCGAAGTTAAACCGATTACCCAAAATTTCTGTGAGGGAAGAAGATTGCTCAGTGTGGCTCATTGGAAGGAATTGAAATAAGCCTATGATAATGCTAGAATATACAAAGGACAAGACAAAGAAATGGCATGATGGGAAGGAATTTTGAGAAAAGAGTTTAGAAGCGGGGCGGGTTGCTGTTTTAGTCTGGCCCAGGAAATTGTTTCGGGAGTGATCAAATGGAGTGGGCCATACACGGTGGTGTCAAGTACTAAATTTGGGCGGTGACAACGGGTGATGATGGGGAGGAATTCAAGGTCAATGGACGGTTAAAAGCATTATCTAAAAGCAGGGAAGAGAAATGAAGAACTCCATTGGTTCTTAAGGAAGAAGAAGAAGTACATGGCAATAAATTGACAGGACTTCAGCGAAGCGGCTAATGGGGAGGCTACCCATAGATTTAATTTCGATTTTTAGTTTTGATTTTTCTTTTACAGTTATTTGAAAAAGTAGAATTGATTTGTTTTATAGGATGGAGTTGTTTACCCAGAAATCAATTGTAGTTTTAATTAGATTTTTTTTTCTTGAATATTGCGAGTGAGCTTAACGAGGTTTAAAGACATGAATGGCAAGGCAACTCGGGAACAATTCCGGTAACACGGAGAAGTCCGCAAACATGAGAAAAAGAGTGTTTCCCTAACCTTTCTGTAGATATACTTGAATTAATTGTTAAATCTTTGCTTGGAGATGCCTGAAGAGATGTCTAAAAGGGTTAGGAATAATAAGAGAATTCAAGGTTCTTGAGATCATTGAGTTAAGGGCTTAGGTCGCGACGAGAAATGTTGTATCGCGACATATAAGTCAATGTCACGACAAAACATTGATGTCGTAGCACGAACAGAAGATGTTAGTGAGTATTGAAGGAAGAAGATATGTCGCGCGACCTTTGTGAAGTAGCGACAGAGTCAAGTTTCAAAGAAATGATGTCACAGCATGATAATTCAGACAATTCTAAAAATCCCGCGATGTCGCGACAAACTTAGCTTGTCGTGACATAAAAGGACTAATGCCATTAACTCACTTTAAAAGCCCTAAATTCAATGATCTCAAATAAAAAGTGAAGTGAAATTGTGACGTGGTTTCAATAGGCAATAATTAGCCTGAAACATTGATTGAATTGTTGTTGGAAACTATCATTCCTCGGAAACCACATAGCTATTCACCTTCTTCCTCATACAGATCTCAAACCACAAACCCTAGCTTTCAAACCTTTGAAAAGCTTCTCTTCGATTTCCAATGGCTGAAATTCCCACCTAGTCCTAACCTAGACGAGATTATGGCGAGACATGAACAACCGAGAAGAAGAAATAATCAGAAAGACACTTAGCGGTCGTCGGGAAGAACAATCGGAGAAAGTTGTCGAAACACACCGAAGCTAAATGACTCAAAGAAAGAGCGAGAAAAAGAAAGGAAAGGTGAGAGAAGAAGAAAGTGAAGATTTCGTGTCAAATAAATGTGCTCCAAGTGGAAAGAATATTATGCTAACAGGGGTTTGTCACAGAGGGAGATTCAAAATCTTATTGCTCTTTCAAGGAGATGATGAAGCAGAGAGGGTGGGAGAGTCTCTGCATGCACAAAAAATCGAATTATCTGATATGATAAGAGTTTGTTTAATTTGGTAGGAAGGAAGGATGGAGCGGTTTTTATTAGAATTAAGGTTTCATATGACTGATCATCAGCAGGAGCTATGGCATGTGATACACAAAACATGGTTCCAAATTGGCTTTTGGAAAAACGATTTTGGAAAGATTGCCAGAAGCTCACTAATGGTAAGGTGCAGCTAAACCAAAAAGGAGAAGGAATGCCAAGAACATTGAGCAGAGCCTGCGAGACGAAGGTATGGTTTTGCTAAGCCTGTTTGGTTCCAACAGCTCACGATGTGCCGCGATTGAGAGAACAAGAAGGTTGTGTTCTTGTATGCCATCAGGATACAAGATCGTCCAGGGGTTGTCATTGAGGGTATCATGAGGTATCATAGAGAGACAAAGAGGTTTATTCCTCCTGATAATCATTGTTCTATGTTTGAAGGTACGATTGAAGATATGGGAATCGAAAGTACGAGCTTCACCACTCCTTCGACGGGGAGTTAAAGGACCAGAAACCGAGAAGGATGCAGAGGTGTCAGTGAGATGAGATCAAGGGTTGTAAGTCAGTGAGCACCAGTGACTCTTGTTAACATAAATGACCTTTTATGATAATGAAATGGAGACAAGTCAATGACTCTCATTCCTTTGCCAAATTTCTCCACGTGAA
Source organism: Tetrastigma voinierianum (assembly GCA_016808115.1). NCBI lineage: Eukaryota > Viridiplantae > Streptophyta > Magnoliopsida > Vitales > Vitaceae > Tetrastigma > Tetrastigma voinierianum. The sequence continues at coordinate 71,198 of JAEQBH010000236.1, read as the reverse complement.
CGATTCAACATGGGAATCAAGGGATCTCTAAAGTGAGGCGCAATTGAATACCAGGCTCTCAATGCCATGCAAAGAGAGAATAGTTGAAAAACGAAGGAGTGGAACCTAAAGCGGAGTCGAGAGAAGGCATTTATGAAAAAGAATTGAAAAGAAGAGACCCGGAGTGGGAGGGAAGAGCTAAGCAGGGAAGGAAAAGGAGCATGAGATGGGCTACAAAGAAGAGACCGGCGAGTGGGGAGAAAAATTTGAGCAGAAGAGAGAAACCCGGATGAGAAAAATTTTGAGAAAAATGGGAAGAGTTTAGAAAAATGAAGGAAAGAGATCTGTCTGTTCCCGAAACTCAAACTAGAGTGTGAAAGGCACATAACAATCAATTTGATGATGATTCTCAGCTCCTACATTGATAAAGAAAAGAGATCTGAAGCCCGAGAAGCTAAGTTTGAGAACAGATAAGGGCTTCAAGTTCTATACTGAAGTCTCTCTGAGAAGGATTTTGAGAAATAAACTGGATGATAAGAGACAAAAGCAGAGATCTTGCAGATCTGTAAATGAAAAGAATGGTAGAAAATTTGAGATCGATTAACAATAATCTCTCCAAATTTTTAGAGGTCATAGTGAAATGGAGAATACAATGAATGTGGGTTTTAGGGAAAATGAGGATAGGGTTGAACAAAGGTTGATCTCTCTAATGATTTTCATTGAAGAGCAAATGGAGAGAAACAGAAGAGAAAGGAAGAAGGGTGAAAATTCCTGAATTCCGAGAAGCTCACCATTCGTACACTAGACACAGATCCCCCAACATCTTTCTATCTGGCTATTTCAAAGAAAAAAAATAGACCTTCTCTCCACCAGCAACCTTCTTTTTTACCCTCCTTATCCCATGAATTGTATCAAGCTATTTACATTGAATCATAAGCCAAAATAAAAATTTGAATTGAATTATTTGTATTACTATTTTGAATTTGTTTGTTCAATGTTGTGTTGCTTTGTGATGCATAGTTAGGAAAATAAAAGTAGAAGTGAAAGTTCGAATAAAAGCTGAGATGTCATGAAACTCGTTGAATGACGGTTAGATTAAATAAAAATTTGAAATGTAGAATATAGGGCCAAATGAATGCAGTTTGATTGAAACACGAAGTGTAAGTGACTTAAGATCTAGCGTGAGTCGAGAATAGAGGAAGTAATGAAATTGAAGAAACAAAACATATTTTTGAAAGGATTATGGTATGAACCAATGTGAGTCAAGGAACTTGTTGGATACAAAGAGTTTAACTACTCATCAACAAGAATTAATCAGAACTCCTAATGGTAAAAGCATTCAGTTAAACCCGATTCTAGAACTTGTTAGATTATTGATTGGCGAAATCCTAAAGTGTCGGTGACAAAGAAATGATGCGAGGCCATTCTTGGAAAGTTTAGGCCATTCAAGCCATCCCTATTGATATGCTAAGCATATGCCTTAGTTCAGTGAGCCAATCAAGCCATATTTCCTAAAAATCAAAGCCAATTTAAACTGACACTTCAAAAGAATCAATCTTCCCGATAAAGAACCAAGTGGATTGCAGAGCGAAAGAAGAGGAAGGAAATCAAGTTTGGGGAGGTTGTTCTGAAGAACTCAGGAAAAACGAAAAAGGGAATGAGAAAAGGTCATGAAATACAATAAGGGGATAAGTTTTACCTTGTGGCTATTGCGAACTGTGGATTCTTGGGAATTGTTCAACACCCTAGTACCTAATATACATACATTATGGAGTTACTAACTTAAAGTTAAGCTAAGAGATTGTTAGAAAGCCTAGAAGGTAAAAAACATTGCATACTCCTAAATGGTGAGCAAACAAAGAAAACTCCCAGGTTGAATTACAAATGAAATGGGAATACAGTTCTTAATAGAAGAAATCAGGAGATGTCCCAAAAAATGAAGTTTGGGGAGTTTATTAAAAGAGAGAGCTACAAGGAAAAGGCCGGAGTAGTGAGAAAGAAGAGAAAAGTTCGGGAGTAATCTAAGCCAAAAAGTTCCTTTCTATCCTACCCTTACCCATTCTTTTGTTATTAATTTGATTGATCTTGAAGGATGGAATCTTCATTAGTGGAGACCCGATATGAACAACAAACTTATGGAATTTGGAAAATGATAAAAGCATTAAAAGCATGAAGGACCTAGGGAGTTAAGTGAATAATTATGAAGATGAAAGGAAAACAATTTATTTTCAACGGGATCCCAATGATTATGTTGTTTGTAAAATAAACTCTTGATTTAGTTTTGTATACTATAAAGAGGTAGAGACCCGACCTTGAAGCTGGGACTTGAAGCTGGAGTGCGAGGAAAATAATGCAATCCTTGTTTCAGTTAAATTGACTTCTCTTGCAAAAACGGACTAGAAAAATGTCCTTTGTTTGAGGACAAACAATTCTTTCTTTTCTTTGCTTGAGGACAAACAAATTTTTGATTGGGGAGTTTGATGACGTAAAAATTCATATTTTTAGTCCATTTTCTGATCTGTTTTTATCAAACAAGACTTATTTATGTGCGAGTATGGAATAACCTTCTTAAGTTGTTAAATGGCGGGGAATTCAAGAAAAAGAATATTTGAAAAAGCCAGAGGAGTGGATGATGTGGTTCATGTGAGATAATTAGGTGACCAGTTGCGGCCGAAAAGCGCACAAAAAGATAAAGGAACGTGTCGTGAAGCTTTAGCGACAATCAAAATGCATATCAGTTCGCGGCGGTGAAACTCGGTCGAGCGAAGCTTACTTAGAGAACAAGTGATTTGAGGATTAAAAGAAACTCAATTAAACAACGGGAAATGAAGAAGAAGAAGACTTCATGTCGCGACATGCAGGCTATTTATCGTGACATCGACAATGAATTAGCGGCGATCAGCGACATCGGCGATGCAAGAAAAAGAAGTCACTGACAGATCAGCTAAAGAGAAGGTCATGACATCGGGAAAAGTGAAGGAAATAAGCATTGGTCGCGGCGAGGAGTCGCAGATAAGCAGCGGGGATTGACGGAAGCTAAGGAATGATGGAAACTGGGATGGGAGGTCGCGACGAGAGAATATCGCCTTGAAGCTATGACGAGGCTTGGTAAGATGAAGGCGAGGTAACTTCGAGTTGTTATCGCGTGAGGAGGACCGGTGCGACATCAGTAGCGACAGTTGAAACGCAGGCATGAATTGATCGGCCATGACAAAGGGATTGATGTCGCGACAGCGGGAACCATCAAGTGAAGGCTGGTCAGCCCAAGGCGATGTCGCGTGAGATTGTTGTCCGCGACACGAAGCGTCGGTGGAAGCTTGTAAGTTCATTAAGGCGATGTCCGCGACAAATTACGAAGTAAGCGACATCGAAAACAACCCGGTGAAGCCTCAAAAACGCCGTAGATGTCGCGGCGTGAGATTGGTCGCGACATCGCCAGCATTCAGGTTGAAATTTGCATATGCTTAGGCCGATGTCGCGAGTGAGGCGAGGTGCGCTCAGGAAGACATCGGTTAATTTGCGGAGTTAATTAAGTTGATGTCGTGACGTGAGATCGATGTCGTGACATGGATGATGTCGCGACAAGGGATTTGGTCGAGCTTGAGCGATAACTTGGGCGATCCACTTGGAAATCCACAGCCAGAATGCATTGGGATTAGGAGACGGTAGAAAAAAAAACCCTATAAATCGGCTACCCGGAAGAGGAGCGACTTGGCGGTGACGCAGGCGAGAGGTACGGGTATTTGGCCTCATTTTCTTTATTTTCTTTTAGTTTTCTTTTCTTTTCTTTTTCTTTTTCTTGAATGTTGATAGTTAGAATTAGATTAGATTTATCGTTTATTTTGGATACGGTGTTGTGATTTGGCGAAGGCGATAGATTTATTCTTTCAAATTACTACGGAATGTTTGAAGTTCGAGACAAATTTAAATTCGCTCTTGATTCATTAGGTTATTCTTATGATCGGAGGAATCTTTGTAGCGTGGTCATTGGTGGGGAATCCGACTTCCATTAAGTGAATCTTATGGTCGAGAAATTATCTTTCTGTAGTCGTTTCCAGTGACTTTTAGTTCAGTTTCTGAATTTACTTACGGTGTTGGGTTTCTTGTTTTTGATCTGAATGGGACATACCGTTACCAGATTTGTCTCATTGCTTTGATTTGAGGAGACCTCTTAGTGACCGCAGAGAAGGCATTCACAGGAGTTATGAACAATTTCTTGAAGGTATATTAACCTGTATTTGAGATCTAATGAGCTTTACAAGTTTACTTCGATGAAATCTCTTCTCATGAAATCAAGAAAGAGTTGAATGGGTTATCGAATTTAAACAAGCGAGAGAGTTCACCTCAATTCGAATAGTGAGGCCAATCCGTTAGGCGAGATCTAATCGAGGAGAGGGTGATCTATTCTAATTTTGAGAAAGAACATCCACGGAAGTTGTATATCCTTGCTTGGCCAGGTAACTTGGGAGCCTAAGGTTTGCAGTCCATAAAATGGGTATGAAGTATTGCAAAGAAAAAATACCCGGATTAAGGAAATCCCTTTTAAAAGTAGTTATTTAATTTCACGTCTTGAGAGAATCGGAAAATTAGATAATTAAATGTCAGAGTATGGAGAGATCAGTGCATCTTCAGTAAACACCTTGAGCTGATTTTAAACATGAAATATTCAAGAAGTTTTATCGATATTAACTACGGGAATTGGTGACTTACTATAATGCCCATCACCAGTGTGTCCTCACGAAAGATAATTCTTGATTAATCATTTATTTTCTTAACTATTCTTCATTCTTTATTCTTTATATTCCAGTTTATTTGATTGTTCATTTATTTTACTCATGCTAGTATAATTTCCAGCTCCTTAAGCTGGATCCCACTATCATTTTATGGTCCAAATAGTATGGAGCTTGGTAGTCGGGAACAGTTGATTTAAAATTCTTGAGATCTCGTGGGATCGATATGGATTATATCCATTTTATTACTTGTCGACCTGTGCACTGCGTTATATCGAGCGAAACTAAAATTGAAAATGATTAACTCAGGAACTTTTGGTCTCATAAGTTTTATGGTGTAGTTTCGGGGATTAGATGGCAGTCCTTGTCATGATGTGACACCCGACCCAGGGTCGTTGACCTTCCCTTCAACTCGCGGAATACATGTAGTCATTGAGCGCTTCAATGCCACAAGATGAGTGTCTCTCTACCCGAGACTCAAACATATGTAAAAATGGCCACATCGGGCTCATACATCCATACTCACCAAAAATTTAACCAACTATATTACAATAGTTTCAAGAGTTAACTACATGATTAGTGCCCAAAAAGTGCTATTTTGATCCCTATTCAAGATAGGTTTTGAGTGCTTTTTGCGCACTAATCATATCAATTAAGCCAATTGATGTGTGCAGGTCCACTTAGTCTCACTAATTCTATTTCGAGTTTGTTTTGGGTAATTTCACAGGTTTTTGCGTGCCTCGTAATTAGTTAGTTTGATGTCAAGATATGTCTTAGAATGCGAGGATTCACGGTGTTTTCAACGAGAAATGTGTGGATGTGAAGAAAAGAAGGATCACATTAGCAAAGCCGGGCGGGGAGAAATCCCGAGTTTTAAGCTATGATTCGCGAATTTCACCGGGATTAGAAAATTTAGCGATCATGGCGAAATTTCGCAATCCTGCGAAATTGAGAATTTTAAGCTAGGCTAAGCGAGTGCGCTAGCTAAGCGAAATTCTTGTGCCTAGAAATTTTCGGTTCGCTATCTCACAAAATTTTAAGCTAGGCTAGCGAAATTTATTAACTAGCGAGGTACCGCTAGTAGCGAAATTCACTTTGTTGATAAGCGAAATTTACTCATTTTAGCTATCTACGTGAATTTCGCTAGGCTAGCAAAATTTTCCACTATGCTAGCGGAAATCCTGCATGAAAATTCCTCCTGTGTTTAGATTCTTGATGTAAGCGACCACATTTTGATATATTACCACCTTGTCCCATATGTAAGCCAATATTTTAGGCATTTTGTATTTTCACTTTGGGTTGGACTATATAAACCCCCATCTACGTAACCCTAAGCAACTTTTCCATTCAATACGGTTCCCTTGGCTTTCATTTTAGGGTTCTTTTGCTCTTCTCTCTCTCTTTCTTTCATTTCTCGGGCACTTAAACACCCTCTTGAGAATGGTAACTCAAGGGATGCTTGGCTAAACCTCATAACAGAAGGAGATTGTGAAAACTAGTTTTGGGGTACATTGTAGGTTGTCCTCTTGCTTTGAATGTTATAGGTACAACATTTATGGTTCCCAACTTTCCAATCTAGGGTTTAATGCCATTTAATATCTTTCCTTGGTCAATACTTGTCATGCTTTAGGTTTCAGGGCATTCTTAATGTTAGATGCACTGACATCCTTTAGATGTCATTTACGAGCCATTGAAATGAGTTAAATCATTTAGGGTTTTAAAGCGAATGGGACTGAATGCTTAGTACTTGGTTTACGACTCAAATAAGATGGTTCTAGGGTTAGGTTTTATAGCTCAACGAATCCGGTTTTGGCTTTGACTATAGGTCATTTTGCCTGTGCGAGGAAATAACCCGAGGACATTTTAATAGCCCCATGTTATCAAGCTAGTGACCCAAGCCTTCAAAGTTACCATTTCACACTTCACTTTAAACCATTACAATCAACCAATGAACAACCAACCTCCCCTGTTTTTAACAAAATCCGAAAATCCAAACTAAAGCCTCACCAATTTTCAAACACTAATGCAAATCATTCGTGGGATGAAAACCCCATCCCTGATTCGACCACTGGCAGCTATCTGCATTAGTTGACTATAAGCGATAGGAGGGTATAGGAAACAAATAGCGTAGTTAAAGCTCACCTATAGTAGCACGAATCAAATGGCGCAGTTAGGATGGTGCCAAACTACGTTTGATGGTCGATGTGTACTTGTAATCAGCATTACAAGTGTTAGTAACTCTTCGATCCTTTTGAATTAAGTGTGCGAGGCGTAAGTTTCTTCCTTGGCGGTCTTGCCACTTTATTTTTATTTCTTACCGATCCGATTTGTTTATCTAACACTAACCTTTTGCAGATTGTGTTCTATATTTGTATACAATTTTTTGTGTATGAGGTGTTTATGCGGCCTTTGGGGACGGAGGACATCGGGTGGTACAAAGAGTGAGTGCGCCGGTGAGCAAAGGCTGTGAGAAATCGGGGTGCCTGATGATGATGGATCCTACACGAGGAGCAGTGAGTCAGCAGTACCCTATGGGATAGTAATAGATCGTGAGACACATACACCCTCTCTACAGAGTGAGTGCTCCTTCTGCGTCATACCTCCTGGCGAGGATGTAGCGATTGAGACCACACTGGTGCCCTACTTCCATTTCATGGTATGGAAAATGAAAATCCATATTCACATAAGAGTTTTGAGGTATGCATAACTTTTAGGAGGAATAAGCGACATGGAGTTATAAAGGCTGAAGGCATTCAGTTGACCCTCGAATGACCAAAAATATGGCTCAACTCACTTGAGGCCGAAGCGATTAAGTGGGCTGATCTTGAAGCTGAATTTTGAAGAATTCTTGGTGCCACCAAGACCAGTTTGAGCGGATCTACACTTACTCGGCTTATGACAATGAGAAATTCTACCAATGCTGGGAGAGATTCATGGATACCATCAATGCTTGTCCACATCATGGTTTCGACACCTGGATGTTAGTGAATCATTTCTATAATGGTATGTCCCCTGCTATGAAGCAGCTATTTAGAAACCATGTGTGGAGGTGATTTTTTAAGTAAAAATCAGAGAGGATGAAGCTATGGATTTCTTGAGTTGTGTGGCTGAGAGCACCAAGGGATGGGATGGGCCAGCAGAGAGGTGGAGAAAATGAGGCCCTCGGCACACTAAAGGAGGAATTTTGCACTTTCGGAGGACATGGAAGTAAGCAAAAATCTCGACCCAAATTTGGAAGGTGGAGCTAGAAGGAAGAGGCTCCATGGGCGCGGGCGGAGTGGCCCGAAAACCTTTTGTTGACCATTCATCGAGTTGTCAACTCTTGTTAATCGGAGAACATCGTCCGCGCCCCATCGGTGGGATTTGATGTCGAGAATATGCAAATGTTGTAGGTCAATACAAACCCTGACCCAAATGCCATATAGTATGCACACCAATTCCAATTGGAAAAATCACCTAACTCTCTGGAAACCCTAGTTACTACCTATGTATCGGGTGCGAACAACGATTTGGTTCCTCGTCTCAAACCACGACCACCATCGTCCTTCTCGATTGAACAAGCCATCTTGAATTTGAGCAAGGTGATAGGCAATTTTGTGGAAGAGCAAAGGGATCAATACGATTGGCACGAGGAAGGGTGAAATCTCTTGTAAATACAGACAAAAGAATAGATGGGCTTGAGCAGTCTAAATCAAAAAATTGACAACTGAGTATTCAATCACAAAGATCAACAATATTACAGAATTACTGAGAAGAAGGTTCTTCCCAAAACAATGCCCAAATCAAGGGGGTCCATGAGATAGGTTCATCCAGCAATTCAGGGATGGTTAAAGTGAAATCCATAATCACTCTGAGGAGTGGAAGAGAAGTAGAGCAACCAGTGCCCATGGCTGCTGAAGAAACATGCAGGGAAAAGGAAGCTGAACCTGAGAGGGTGATCATCAGTGAGGACTTAATGAAGCACTGTATGCCACCTCCATTTCCCTAGGCACTAAGAAGTAGGAAGAAGGCATCCCAGCAAGCAGGCATCCTGGAAGTCTAAAGCGGTGGTCGACATATAACACGGACATCGTAATAGTCCTACTGTCTGAAGTTTTGAAAGATCTTTGTACAATCAAAGGGATTGGGCATTGAGAAGAAAGCCTTCCTAGCAGGAGCAAGTGATTACCATAATCCAAAAGCAAGACCCCGATCAAATATAAGGATCAGGATCCCCGAGTTCGAGTCGACATTGGAGGACTTGCATGCGATAAGGCATTGCTCGATTTGGGGCAGTGTGAACCTCTTGCCGTACTTAGTGTATGGCTGGTTAGGTTTTGGGAGAGCTAAAACCTACCAACATCACTTTGTCATTGTTGTCGTCAGTGAAAATTCCTAAGGAATAGTTGAGGATGTGTTGGTCGAGTAAGACAAATCTACTACCAGGTAGACTTTGTAGTGCTTGATCACAGAGCGATAGCAAGTGGGCCCGATCGTAATGTAGATTATCACGGAAGACCATTTACGGCCACGGTAAATACGATCATCAATTGCGGAAATGGAGTCATGCAACTCCATTGGCAAACATGACATTGGAGGCTGAATATTTTTCACTTGAATAGCGAGAAGCACAGTTGGTGGAAAGTAATGAAAATCAAGGGCGATGAAATTGTGCTCGAGTTGACCAAAATGCGAGGAAGCGAATGTCCTTAAATTGCAAGAATTGGCTAACCAAGATAAAGCAGTTGTTTGGGAGTTGCTAAATTGGTCAATGAAATCACCTGTGAGGAAGAATCAACGAGAAGGGACCCGAGCATGGAGAGGAACGACCTGTGAAACCTAACTGCAAGGAGTTAATTCTCCTTGACCCCCATTGGTAAAATTGAGGCGATTTGGTGTCAAATGAAACAAGTGCAGCTCAAACTTTTATTTAAAATTGATTAATGTCGATGTAGTTTCTATTTTTATTAACTTTCCCTTTTTAATGTTCCAGGTTAGTAGCTTCCTTTTGAGAGCCTTAGTTAATTTTATTTCTATTTTTTAGGATTTAGGTGAAACCTAATAAATTAATTTCTGTTTTTTGTTTATATTTTACCTAAAATCAGTTCTTGTTTCTTGGTGTTTTTTTTTTTGTAGAAGTGAAGCGATTTGTTATTATAGCGAAATGTGCACTGAAAACACCGGCGCCTGCGGCTATAAAAGGAGAAGGGAGGACCATTCTATCGCTTCCTCTTGCCACTCTTCCCTTTCCTGGCCACGGCCCGCGCGCCACGAGCCGCAGCGGTGTCCTTGAGCCGCCGTCGGCTGCGCGTGCTAGGCGATTCAATGACTCCCAGGTGCCTGTCTCCCTTAGCCACCAGGTCTGATCGTATGCTCGACAGCTGGCAGGACCCTTCATCTGCATGCCTGAGCCTCCACTGCTGCTTTGCCCTGCCCTATCACGGCGTGCTACTGGTTTAGCCTGCGGTGAGTCACCTATTTTGCCTCGGGCCGCCGCGCCGGTGCGTCTGCACTGGTGTCTGCCCGGTCGGTTGGAATTTTGGTTGTGGCGGGTCGAGCCCCGTTCATGCAGGAGATCCCTGCAGCGCCTTGCCTTTTGCCCTACCCCTGTGTCCTTTTACGGCTCAGTTTGTGGTCACTTCGAGTGGGTCCTTTGAGGCCCGTCGGTTTGCACTCAGTAGGGAGGAGGCGGGCCGAGTTCCAGGCTGTGACCCCCCCAGGCGATCCATTAGGCAGTCCTTGAGAGACTGGGGTCGGGAGTGCTCAGACCGGATGGGACCACAGGCGTCTGCCTTCCACCGTTCGCACCGGCGGCCGATCCGGGGGCGGCCCTCAGCGAGCCGGTCATCGGGCGAGTCATCGTCATCGAACCTCGGTAAGTCCACGATTTGCATTTGGCCATGAAGCGAGTTCATCACCCCGATCTTTTCGCGCAGCCCGGATCGGGCGACCTCTTTCCTTGGGACCACGAGTCAGGAGACGGGCTCCACGCCGAGATTTCCGCTGGAGAGTCGTATTCTACGGCGTCCGTGGCCGTGACCGGTTCGAGGGACTCCGTGAGATTGATTTTGAATTACTCACTGGCTGGCCCATGCGTGTGCGAGGCGATTCTATCCGGGTGGTGCGGTTCTGCTCTGACTTCCGGGGCGCGGTCTGTGAACTCAGATTTCTGCCTCCGATGATACGCCCGAGTACGCCGGCGTAGACATATCAGTACCATAAACACCACGAAGCCCGAGGCCCAGTCGGAGGTTAGCCAGGTTAGCTCGGTATGACGCCGCAGCGGAGGGAGATGGTCGCATTCTAGCATGACACTGGCGGGACTGTACTCTTCGGAGGCGACTCCTTTCGGATGCTTCATTGATCACACCTTTCCGGGACTTGACCTCTTCCCGTTACGACCTTCGTCACGTGGGGGGGAGCCGTACTCGAGGCTCATGGGATCTCGAGAGGATTACAGTTCCGATCCCTCACAGGTTGGTGATGACCTCCTCTTACGTTTGAAGATAAGGTCCAGCATGAGGGCGGCGAGAGTCACCCTTGTTGATGCCACGTGTTGACCGGATCTGGGCTGCAGACTTCCGGAGGCCCGTGTCGAGAGGAGGATCGTGCCTCGGGGTCCACGTCATGGAGGTACGTGGTGATGCTGTTCTTTCTCCTCCGGCCGGCGGGACGGGAGAATGCGGATGAGGAGGCGGAGGACTCCGAAGGGAAAGTGATCTGCTTCAGGAGGTAAGAGATGGAGGAGCCCGATTAACGGCGGACATTTATCTCCTCCGTCTCCTCGCTTCACATCCGTCGACCACGACCCTGTGACACCGACCGTCATATCTGTTGTGACATACTCGGGCATGTTCGCCATCCCATGAGGTGGCGGGTGTTATGGATGTTGTCCCATTCATTGGCCACTACGAGGCATCGATGGATCGAGTTGGCGGCGGGACGACCACTGGGGCCGTACCATACCGTACTCTGCTGAATCCGCATCTTAGTCCACCTCGGTCTGCATGTTTCTCACGCCGTCGAGATGAGCCCACGATGTGGCAGCCAGTCATGGGTACCTATCTTTGACTTGGCGTGGCGACTCAGATCCTACACCATCGTGAGTGAGGTGGTCACACTCTATCTCCCAACTTTCCAATCCACTATTAAACATATATATTTGGTGGGAGAAAAGTTAAGAGTTCGAGGTAATCTTAATATGTTTTAATGCGGAGTTTTGGCTTTATCATTATAAGGCTCATTTTGTATGGATTCATGTATTAGCTTGATAGTAGGCGGTGTATTTTTGTATGTTTAGCTATGTGCAACATGTATTAGCCATTTTGGTTATATCAGCTTTTGACATTATTCCCTAACGCATACTTTTTGCCAAGTACTTTTGTGTCTTCACTTGAGTAATACACTTTTGCACATAGTTGAGCTTGATTGGTGCCTTTGGCAGTTGGAGGGTGAAACCACTGTGTGTTACATACAATGATAGGACAGTCCATGCATGATTTAGTTTTTAGTCCAATTGAAATTTAGTTTTCAACTTGAACATTCCCACTATTTAATTCACACTTTGCACACAGTTGTACCATTAGAGGCGTGATTATCACCTCCTTTCACTTTAAAAGCGACAGTGATATGTTGATAACCCGTAATAAGGTTTGTGCTACCCATATATAGAGGCTGATATTGCCTTCGAAAAGAAAAATAAAAAGAAAAAGAAAAGAAGAAAAAGAAAAAATAAAAGCGTGACGCTTTGCCTTGAAACCGAACCACTGTCCAGAAATTTATATAAATGAAAGCCCCTTTTAAAGCCGTGCCACTAAACCTTGATTGGTTTAGGGTCATCGACTTCTGCCAGTGTTACGGGTGGATGGGTAGAGTTTAAGCGTGTTGTATGTGTAGCAATTCTAGAAGTCGGTGGCGGATTAGGGGTGGCTTTGCGGGAGTTTGTGTGGTGGTAGTCCTTTTGGCTTGGTGCACTAAAGCCTTAATTGGTTAAGGTGTGGGTGGACCCAGATTACAGGACTTTGGTGAAATCGAGTTATTAATTGCACCTTATAGCAAATCAGGAAAAGAGTGTGGCCAATCTGTTGGGTGGTCGTGAGTTTACCCAAAAGCCCTTAGCCATGAGTCTGTTGGGTTGGGGGAGAATAGCTTTGCATTTTATTGGCTGTTTGTGGTTACCTTAAGATTTCAATTAGATTTGGTGGAAATTAGGGTTGGCTTCACTGGGGAACCGATGTTGACCATTGTTCTTATATGGTTTTGCTCTTTCATGTAGGTTTTTCATACGAGGTCTTGTAAATGATTCATCTTAAAGTTAAAGCTAATCAGTACCACTTTGTGAATACACTTTTGTAAAGAAAAAGCACGGCCCATATCCCATTTTTGTTGTTTTTAGCATATTCTTGGGGCTATGATATTATTGGTTAGAACATGATTAGTGCCCGAGTGCTATTTTGACTCCCTATTCAAGATAGGTTTTGGTGCTTTGGCACTAATCATGCTCAGAGTTAAGCCCGATTGATGTGCGAGGTCCCATAATACCATTTAATTCTATTGAGTTTGTTTGGGTAATTTCACGGGGTTTTGCGTTAGCGACCAATTAGTTCGATTTTGATGTCGAGAGATGTGTGCCGATCGAGGGATTCACGTGTTTTCAGCTTGAGAAATGTAGAGTGGATGAAGAAGGATGCGGAGTAGCGGCCAGGAGCGGGAGAAATCCCGGGATTTTAATATGATTGCGGGAAGATTGTTGGGATTGCGAGGCATGATCATAGCGAGAATTTAGCGATCTAAGGAAATGGCCTACCAAACTAGGCTAGCGAAATTTAAGCTAACTAAGTAATTCTTGTGCCTGACGAAATTTTCGATTCATTATCTCTGGAAGGGCCACAAGCTGAGCTAGAGGGAATTTCTCATTTTAAGCTATCTCTCGTAAGATTTATTTAGGCTGAAGCGGGGAATTTATAAGCCTAATAATTTACCCATGCTGCTAAGTCATATGTGAAATTCCTCCCCTGTGTTTTTGGGTGGAGTGCTGACGACCATTTGATATGTTAGCACCTTGTGTCCACTGTATAAAGCCAATATTTTAGGCATTTTTGTATTTTCACACTTTGGGTTGGACTATAAACCCAGCATCTTTGCAACCACTAAGCAACTTTTCATTGTCTGATTTTCACATGACTTTTTCATTTGGGTTCTTTTTGCTCTCTTTTCTCTCTCCTCTTTCTTTGTTTTCTCATTGCATTCAAACATGGGGATGGTATGTAATCGAGGATGTAGCTTTAAGCCTCATAACTATAAGAAGAGGAGGTGGCTAGCAATTTATGGGGTTTATTCTGGGTTATCCTTGCTTTGGAATATTCTGGTGTAGCATTTATGAGTTTTCTGACTTTCCAATCTAGGGTTTAATGCCGTTTTAATATCTTTTTCCTTAGTCCAATACTTGTCGTACTTTAGGTTTGGGGCATTCTTATTGAATGCAGCGGCGTCCTTTAGATGTCATTCACCAGGAGCCGTTGATGGGGTTCATCCTGTTGGGGTTTCAAACTGAGTGGACTTTGAATGCTTGGTACTTGATTTATTTCAATAAAATTGGTTGAGTTGAGTTTTATAGGTACAAAAGCGAGATCCGGGTTTTGGCCCAGCTATGGAGTCATTGGCACATCACGAGAAATAACACAGGGCGTTTAATAGCCCAGTGTTATCAGAGAAGCTGGTGACCAGGCACTGATGTACCATTTCACGCTACTTTAAACCATTCTGATGTTGAGTGAACAACTGACCTCCTATTGTTTTTAACAAATCAGAAAATCCAAACTAAAGAAGCCTCACAATTTTCAAACACTAATCACAAAATCAATTAGTAGGATGAAAACCCCGTCCCCGTGTTAAACCACTAAAGAGCATTTATCTGCGGTAGTTTGACTCTGCATTAGGAGGAACATAGGAAAAAATGTGTGTTGATTCAAAAATACTCATTGTACGAATCTTCACGCTCATATATCAGGCTCAGTTTCATCATGTTTTACAAAAATACGGCTCAGCAGTACATCTTAGGCTTTCTTCTCAAGCGACCTCGTGGCGTGTCGTTCACTGAATACTCCTGTGTGCACGAAAGGGGATCCCGCAGCCGGTGGCTGTTGATGAAGTGATATTTTCCTGGGTGCTCCCTTTGGTGCTCATTACAGTGCTTGCACCCGAGCATTCAAAACATGCGAGTCCACACTTTCGAATGCCTCACGTGTTATGAAATGTGACTCACCCTTTCCGGCTTCTCGAGCCTCGGCTATCATATATTACTGGCAAGTGTGAGAAAACATTCATTTCAAAATAAAGGTTTTTGTTTTCTAAAACATAAGTACTTAATTTCAGATCAAATTCTATTAGACAACCCTCACAGGAATGAATTGTTGGATAACTCTAAGCAGTCCTTGGTCAGCCCACTCCCGAGATGAGAAGCCGGAGTTGGACAACTCTCAGAAAGCGATTCTTGAAAATCTTGGCAGAATTCATTTAATGACCATGTTTTTCATGTCATGCACTCATACCTGCTAATCTAGGTTGCCACTAGTGCATATGTAAATCTGATATACCATTCTGATAATTCATGTTAATATATATAGAGCATGCGTACATTGCGAAATTCTTATAGTGTTGTATTATTCATTCTGCAGCGATAACACACCAAGGAATTAAACTCACATGGGCTAATAAACAATTCGATCCATCTTTGGAATTGTGCCCGAATAATCCACACAAATAGCACAACAACTTTTGTAAAAAGTCACATGAAACCTTGAGTTGAAACCGGTCTGGGAGATTGTCGTGTTGAGTTCACCACTTGCCGATCGATCTTTAGGCCCAGATACCGACCATTAGACCTCGAACATTCCCTATCCGGTAAAATGGCTCTTAGGTAAGGAATAAAGCAGTAGGAGAAGACCCACTACCTCGGGTTTGGCCAGAGGAAACTCTCACGATAATCTGCGTGTATACCAGCGTAAACTCTTGCCGTCGGATCATCTTTGCCCTCTTGTCTCGCACAAATGTAATGAGCCGTTCATAGAGACCAGTCCCAGAGTGTTAGACTCTCTCTCTCTCTAAAATCCTCTCCTTCTTCCCTCTCTCCTCTCTGTTTGCTCTCCCTCTCCTATGGGTTTGGTGAGCATGGGTGAAATTGTCTTCTCCTTGCCACGTGTCCAATTCCTCAGTGGCTCTTAGGATTTCCCTTATCCCTCTCATCCACCCCCACATGGTTCCATCCACTCCATGAGTGCCATGTGTCTCCCATAGCCCATGTGATTGAGCTCATGTTTGGTAGCCTTTCTCGACAATGCAATAATGTCTCTGTCTTGGCCATGACTCAAAATGCGTATTAAGTGTCCCCTCGTGACTCTGATCTTGCCAGAAAAAAATGAAATTGGCCATCTCAGGTCAGGTGACGATGGTTCTTAGATACTATGAGCGATTCCATGATGATCAGTTTCGATCATCAGAGATCTAGAAAACTTCCATATTTTGATGAAGTCACCAGTTTCTTATTTTTTGATACAGAATTTTCAAGGTTTTTACATGGTCATCCCACCTGACTTGACCTCTTTTCGATTCGACCTCGTCATAGGTCTTTGACCTGTCCGGAGAAATCACCGATGATGAATCTCACGTAGTATCTTGCTAATCCCGAGAAGCTCGGATCTCTTAAACGGACTTGGCCGCTCGACTCATCATTGCTTCCACCTTCTCTAAAGTCGAAGCGTCACGCTGGCCAGATACCACGTGTCGGCTTCTCTTCTGTCGGCCAGAAAACTCCATTCTTGAGTTTGGCATCGGTCGTGTTCCTCTCTGCAGTTCTTGGAGAACAATCCTGTGGAAGAATGATCAAATGCTCTTGTCGGACCCAGAGTAGATCAGATGTCATCGACAAAGAAATGACTACGACAAATGATCAATGAAATTTAAAACACTCTTTCTTATACCGTGATATCCATGAATCACGGTTAGATGATTCGTCGAACTGGCATCATTATGAACTCGAGGAGTTGTCTGGTCAATAGAGAAGCGTTGTCTCTTGAGGTTCTACCCCCTCAACTCTCAGTGTGGTAGCGGGTGAGGAGATCGATCTTCGAATCACAGCCCCTCTCGTGATCAAAGCAGAATCATATTGATCTCATGGCAGAGGAATCTGATCTGAATTATAACCACGTTCAATTGTAAACAGTCAGTGCCCACCCGATCGAAAGGGTCTTGTCGCTGGCTTCTTTGCAAGCGAATCAGTTGAGGTGGAGGTCTTTCATTGATAAACCGATTCATAATGCCGCTAGACCTTGAGTTCTGTAATCTATCGGATCTCCATTCTATGTGAAATTATTGTCCATTGAAATGAGTAGACACAGGGTGTAACCGATCCGCGAAGTCGTATCCTCTGAGGTAATCTGTTAACTCATCAGGAAGAACTACCTCATTATACCTGAGGTAGAACTGTATCTGTCTCATTTCAGGCATCCAAGACCTTCATGTACAGCGAGGCGGAAAGTGCTTCAGTGAGCAGGTTCTCGAAAATCAGCCCATGTCACTTAGCCTCAGATTCTACTAAGAGTAGTGACCCGATCCACTGATCTGGGACTCACCCTCATTTGGAATGAAGCCGATGTGTCAGAGTAATATCGGAGGTGATCTCCGTGGCTAGATCACCTGTGAGGCCCACTTCAATTCTTGATGGTGAAATTTACCATGATGTTAATTTTTGATGAGCTGAGCTCAAATCATGAAATTTATATGCACCCTAGTTCCTACTCTCTTTGTATTAGTCAGAAGCTACTTGCAGTGATGGTGTAGGGTCGAACAACTCTCAGGGATGGGTTTCATCTAGAAATGATTTGCATAAGTGCCGCGAAGATAAAGGCTTTCTATTTGAGACTCTTTGGATGTGTTTCAGCGATTGGGAATGGTTTGAAGCGAAATTGTAAAGAACGCGTAAGGTGAAAAAGAGTTAACTTTGAAGGGTGAGTTACTAACGGGATTAGGCGAACCAAGGTATCCTCGGGTTTTTATCCTCGCGTTATGACTTGTACTGACCTATAGTCCGTGGCATGGCAGGATCCCCTGTGTTAACATGAGTACCTCACCCGTGGAAGCTTGACTCCTGTTGGGTCAATACGGTGGCATGGGTTATGGCCCACCTCTTGTTTGAAACCTGGCATTGATGTATCATGCAGGAAGACAATCAGGCAATCCAAAACGGCTTGATGCATCCCATCACTAATTGTATGTATTCTAAAAGCATGTGGAGAGTAGCGAAATCAGTAACATTAAATACTTTAATAAATACCCCAATTTGAGAAACCGACATATAAATATCATTTTGTTTCCGTAAGACGCCATAAGAGAATCGCATTTGAGTACATCTCTCTCAGCGAATAATACCTTTAGGATCCTAAAGCATGGAAGTATTAGCCCACAGTAAATGATGTTATCTGACCATGCACTGAGAATATAAGGGCCGTAAATACACTTTACCGTAGCTTTGAAAATCTGAGGGGACAACATGCATATGCTTACCATGACTAGCTTCCTTCCTGTGAAGAAAGGGAGGCTTAGCCAGAAACATCTACTTGAGTTGTCATCCTCGAGAGGTGTTTGGCAAGTAGAAAGTAAGAAAAGGAGAGAGAGAAAAATAAAATACTAGCTAAAATACGATGCTTTGTTTCAAAGTAAGAAAACTTACAAATATCTTCTCTCCCAATTGTTGCTAAAATTGTTACTTGAGTTCCTCTATAAGAGAGGGAGCTTATATATAAACCACCTCGAAGGCATGAAAATATAAAACTATGAAATTAGTAAGTTATAGGACAATTAAAGTAATATAGAGATTTTGGAGGCGGTTTTGGCATTAATTACAAAGCATGGCAGAGGCATCAATTTTAGCTAGGCTGAAGGAATTGTCATTAAGCGAAATCAGTCCCCAGCGAAGAAAGCGAGGAAATGTTGGGGGTGAAGAAATGACTGATTTCGTACAGCTAAGCGAAATTTAGCTCCAGCCATGCAAATTCTTGTGAAAATGAAATCATTATTCAGCTAAGGAAGGAACAGTCTTCACTTGAAATTTGAATTAGTGCAACGAAATTGCCTATATGAGTTCTTGAGATTTCGCTAAGGTTGAAATTTTCGTAATCTATGGCATTCCATAACTCTAGCGAAAATTCCGGCTCATTGATCTTCATACTCCTTTCTTCTTTGCATCGATTTTCTTCTTTGCCTTGATTTTCTCATTGATTCTAGGGCTGAGTTGTAGCTGGAGACTTGGTGTTCAACCTGTATTGAAGGTGAACTCAAGTCAGCAACCATATTAATGCCCCCTCCAAATAATAATTATTTACTAAAGAGAATAGAACACTTCAATTAGTATAAATGACATGATTAATGAACAAAAAGCACTCAAAACTCCATCTTAATATAAAGGTTCAAAATTGCACTTTTTTGGGCACTAATCACACTCCCCCAAATCAAACGCTGTTAGTCCCTTTAGCAATGCAAAATAAAGAAAGTGTAGAGATAAGGATTTGCAAGGCTATGATCTGTGGGTATTTATATGTTACAACATTTATCTGAATTGTAAGAAATCAATTTATACTAAATGAAAGAATCAAAACCATACAAAGAACCATTTCAGCCAAAATTGGTTCCATGATTCTCAACTTGAATTTCCACCTAAGTTCAATGATCTTTATGTAACCGGATTAAGCTAATAAACTGCAAAATTGCCACCTCCCCCCAACCTAGCACTGACATGGCCTTAAGTTGTTGAACAACCTAGATAGGGCTAGTTACACTTTTCTTTTTCAATTATAATGTAGGATGCAATGCTTAAAATTCGACTTCACCAAAGTCCGTGTAACGGGGGTCCACCGATGACTCCCAACCACTCAAGGTTTAGGGCATCAAGTCAAAAGGATCAATGACCACTAACTCCAAAGGCTTCACCCCGGACTCCGAATGACTTCGAAAATCAAGCACCTACAATTCGTTAGACTCTACCTATCCACCCATGTAACGAACACAAAATCGATGACTCCCAACTCAATTAAGGCTTAGGGCATCCGTTTCAAAGGTTTTCGCCTATACACCCCTGACCGTGCTCTGCTTCAAGGCAAAACTTCACGACTTTATTTTTCTTTTTCTTATTTTATTTTTCTTTTTCTTTTTGCTCTTTCTTTTCTTTTCCTTTTTGGAAGACAACATTGGTCTTCAACTGTAGGTAACACAAACCTATCCTAGGTTGCCAACATGCTTAAGGCCGGCTATGCAAAGCGAAAGGAGGCGAACAAATTCACAGCCTATTGAAATAATCTGGAGTGCAATGTGTGAATTAGCATAGCTGTGGGAAATTTTCAAGTCGAGCATGCCGGAATCGTAAGTGACCAAAAATTGCTCTAAGTATGGAATTTGTTCTAACATGAGGTGAAATAGCATTCACCCTTTTCCAACATGAAGCAATTCAATTGTCCAATCGTAGCACCAATCAAGCTCAATCGAAAAGAAAACATTTACACCTAGTAAAGGCACAAAACATGATATGTACAAAAGTCGTAGAAATATAAATCGAATAACTTTTGATATAGCCATAAAATGTGAAGGTACATGAATACAAAGCTAACACAAAAGTATCACCGCCTACTATGGCTAATACATAAATCCTAAACACAAACATAGTAGGCAAATTGATAAAGCTGGTAACTAAACAAAACATAAAGAAACCTAACCACCTCACCGGTGCAGGTGGCAAATTGAACCGCGCCGCAGCCTTAACATCCAAATGAAGCCGCACGCGAGTGGGTTTGACCCTCCTCACGACCAGAACATGAGGAAGACCCGTGATGGGTCATAATCCGTGTCACACGGAATGACACCGGGCCAACCTCTCTGATCCCGGGCAGCTCAGGTAGTCGCAAGTGAGCGATGGCATCTATCACACCAGCCATCTCTCCTCGAAATAGCATGGATGTACTCCGGTGAATAATGTGTCGAATAGAAGGTTCTGAGTATCTCGTCGCAATGCTGATGTAGTATGGAGGAGATGGAGGTGAACGATCCGATGAGTCCTCAGACTCGGGCCTGGGGTGGGCAGGTATATCATCTACGGTGGTCCACCTCCCGACCGCCAGTGCAGAGACTCCTCCCGGTCCCGTGGTCGGCATATGGAATGAGAGACGCATATCATAACCTGGCTCATCGACACTACAGGCAGGCATCTAGCTCTCATCTCTGCACCTGGCTCCGGGAATCCCATATATGCTCGAGAACATACTGTAGAGAGTCCCGGCATCGTAGCTGGATGCTCTCCCGTCAAGAACTTCCGCGACCAGCACCCCTCAAAACCGCAACAAGAGGTCATCACTAGCTCAGCGGCAACCAAAACCCTCCCGAGATCCGGGCAAGAGCCTCCAATATGGCCTCCTTCAGACATAATGCTGCGTAGGGAACAAGTCAAAATGGCAGATGGTCGATGATGATTCGAGGCTGCTGCCTCCGGTGAAAATACCGGGACCACCGTGAGCATCTCCGGGCGTGATTTCGAATCCATCTCTCGTGTGGGTGGGCCCAAGCTCTGTAACCTCTCGAAGGCGCGGGCGGCGCGCAACCTAAATGCTGCTGAAATATAGCCGTCTATACACCAGGCGGTCATCTATACCGAATCAATTTCTAGTGGACCGCCTCTCCCGATGTCGCGAGTGGTGAACTCCGCAAAGAGACCACTCTCGGGTAATAAACCGCCGCGATCATGAAGGGTAGGAGGAATACTCCTCGACCACCCCAAAGACTCTTATCCGGGCCGCCCTCTGACGGATCATAAATGACTCATGAAACCCTTCTGCGTGGTCTATATTCTCTGACAACTTCTTACTAATACGTTACTCTGATCTGATACCACATACCAGGATAACGCCCGCGACGGTAACTGGAGATGGTGGGCCCGTGGGGTGATGATCGTCGTGCCCGGCTGGTGTTGCCCGCCGGAGGCCCCGCCTCCTAATCCCTCCCTCCCAGGTATACAGTGATGGGGGGTCTGGGAACTGATCCTGGCATCCATAATCGTCTTAACTCTTGATGTTCCTCTGATATCTTCGTGATCCATATTGGCACAGATTTGAACCTGAGTCAAATACCTTCAAAGTGTTTGTCTCACCCAAGAGGTCAAGACGGATCTCATCCCCAGTATTTAACTACATCAAAGATCAAAACCCAAAGCTCATCATGAAATATAATCGTCATCAGTATCAATTAGTCGAGCATCGAACTCACCTTACTGCTGGCAACTCAATCCAGGTCACTCTGATCGAGTCAAATGCTCCCAATCGACTCAAACAATGATAATCCATCGATATCGTGGGCGTGGGCACCACTACTTAATCAGGTTTAATCAGCACCCCATAAGCTCGGAAGTCGCGAGTGCTCACCATACTCTTGTCAGGTCAAAGTTATATGACCGCAGGATGGCTTCTGATATTAGAAAACCAGGTCAAAAGATGGTGCAGTGGCTGATGTCACCTGTTTGATATTTAAGGTCCCATGAGAGTCTGTGAGTAGTATCTTATATGGCATATAAATGACAACATGGCAGCAGATCAGACTGTGGTCACTGGAGTCAGTATATCGCTGAGGAGAATGTGCGGTATCTAAACCAACCCTCCCCAGCTGAGATAAGCTTCCAGGGCACCAGAAAACAGTACTGCCCCCGCCACTTTCACTATTTTTAGTTTAATTTGGTCACATCTAGTGAGCACTCACTCCAGACTCCCAATTCTACATGTGGGAAATGGAAAATTAACATCATTAAAAGTAAAAAATCAAATTGGTGTCTGAGAAATAGAATAGGTTCTACTTAGTTCTAATGATAAGATAATATATACTGGTCAACTCAGTTAAATGAGTTTCAATTATGTTGATATTTCATATTAGCTAAAAAATGAAATGACTAAATTAAAATAAAACAAAATTGTTGAACTAATGGTTTGAGAATTATTTCAAACCGTTCCATGATGTCAAAATTATCAAGAGGTCATGATATACATCTTCCCGAACTCTGCAGAACATCGCCATTCAAAGTGCTCTCAGCCCAATTGTTGATGTGGTCCCGTGGCCGATGGCCTGAATTCGACCAAATTGATTGCAGTTGGTGTTGCTGGCAAGACCAATATTTTTTTCATCTTCTTGGCTGATTACCTTGCACTTCCTGGTAATTTTTGCTTCCGCACCGACACCGTGTAAACAACTCATCGTAAATTTGATTTCGCTAAAGAACTCAAGGCAACATGTTCAAAATGAAAGATGTTCAACTCCATGGTCATGTTACTAAAGGTTAATTGCATGGATCATTCCGGCAATTTATTATTGCATTGGCAAAGTGGGCTTAAAATGGTCTTCCTAAGATATCGGTACATGATCAGTTCACTAGCAATCGTTCAGTGTCGGCACCACAAAATCTACTCGGGTAGTAGAATTTGTCTATTTTCAAGACATCCTCAACTATCCCCTAGGATTTTCACTGATCTATCGGCCAATGATAGTGTGATGTTGGTAGGTTAAGTTCACCTAAACCTAGCCATTGTATTCTAATACGCGATTGAAGCCCATAATCGCCTCTAAATCAAGCAAGGACTTTTCATGCAAATTCCACCATTATTGATCTAAATTCAGGAGATCCAGATCTTGTATTTTGGACAGGTATTTGCTTTGATTATGGCAATCGATATGTTCAAGTGAGAAATGCTTTCTTCTCAATGCCTAATCCTTCTTTTTATTGTGCAAAGATCTTTCAAAATTCCACAAGCAGGACTTGTTTGATTAGGTCCAAGAAAAAAAGATTAACTTTTACTGCCTTTAAGACTCTAAAATGCCTGCTTGCTGAGATGCCTTCTTCTTTCCTCTAAGTGCTTGTGGAAATGGAGGTGGTATGCGGTATTTGATTGAATCCTCCTTTAGGAGAATATGCTCAGACTGCAATTCTTCTCCCTGCTTGGATTCTTCAACATACTTTCGCATAAAGCTGGATCAACCTCTTTTCCACTTCGTGGTGATTATGGCCTTAACTCCATCCATTCTCGAATTGTTGATAATCCACCTCATGAAATTTCTTTAGGCTGGAACCGTTTGTAAAGGAACCCTCCTCTTCTTGTACCTCCAGCAACTTGTTGATCTCGTGATTTAGCATCGTAGGTTGTCAATCTCCGGCCGAGGATCGGCCTCAAGCCCATCTATTCTTTTGTTCAATACTCTCTACAGACAATTTTTTGTGCCAATTTGGTACATTGATTCTTTTTTTGTTCCTCAACAAAGGCTCTACCACTTTACTCAAATTCAAAATGGTTTACTCCACAGAGATGAGGATGGTGGTCGTCAGGGTCATGAAAACTAAATCGAGGCTCGCACCGGGGTACATAGGCAGGGGGTTGGGTCTCCATGAGGTTAGGTGATTCCTCTCCAATGGAATTGTATATTACCATATGGAGCATTGGATTGTTGTGGCTTGTATTGTCCTACAAAGGTTTAGTACATCTCCCGACATCAAATCGCTCACCAAGTAGGCCATAGGACATGGTTCTACTAGGTGCAATGTGTGGATGGAAATTGTGCAAGGATTGGACTGAGCAGATTTTCAAATCACCGCATGCACCTCTGAGCCGTTTTGCCTTCAAGCCTTCTACCTTCCTAGCTAGCTAAAATCCTAGCTCTCATCTCTATTTCCTTCAGCAAGCATACATCCCACCCTCTCAATGATCGTGGGTGGTCTCATCCTATACACCCCAGGTTAGGGTTCATCCCAAACCTGAAGTTTCAGCCACGTAATTTAAAAATCTTTATTTTACCATCGTGATGTTTGCTTAAAAGTCTCCTACACATGGTTTCCAAGAGCTGCCCGCTATGTGAGACATACCACCATAGAAGTGGGGTTCACCAACATCCAAGTATCAAACCCATGATGTGGGCATGCACCGATGGTTTCCATAAATCCTTTTCCCAACACCGGTAAAATCTCCACCATCAAGAGTCGGCAGCGCAGACTGTCTTTTCACTATTGGTTTTATGAGCACCGAAAAACTTTTTCGTGAACTCAACTTGCACCAAATTTCAATTTCAAATGGCTCCCAGCCCCAATGAGTTGGAGCCATCTTGGCCTTGTCCTTTAGAGTCAATGGAAATGCCTTTAGCCAGCAAATCCATGTCATCATACCTTCCTTAAAGGTAGCAGACTCCTCAAAACTCCTAATATGAGGTGGCTGGATTCATTTTCCATAAATTAAGGATATGGGGAGTAGGGGTACCAAATATACCTCACCGCATCTTCAAAGAAGAGGTATGATGCAGGACGGGGGCAATCGACTCTAGGAGGGTGGATGATCCCCGTGGTTCTATAAGCATTTGATTCATAAATTCGGTTGACTCTGTCGTCTTCAGGTATGGGATCCATGGTATCGCTTGGTACACTAACCCCACTAGCCGGGCCTAAGCTTGCGGTACCTATCCTATGCAATCTACCTGATGTGTCTCTATCCCACTGTTGCATAAACACCTGTTACATAATTTAGAGACAACAAAGAGCAACTACAGAGCTTGCAAAAAGATTAAAATTAAATAACAAAAATTAAAACTAACTGAATGAAAAACTGAAACAAAGACAGCGCTTATCGCTTATGCCAAACTCGCAGCTTATCGTGAATCGCTTGCAAAAAGAGGTAAAGGTTACCTTCACTTGTGATGTTGATCATACACTTATCTGCCTATTAGTAGTTTGGCACCATCCCCGCAACGGCGCCGATTGATTCTGCAAGGCAAAGAGGCTGAGCTAAAATCAACAAAATTTATATAATTTGGGTTCACTACCGAGTCAAGCTACTCGCAGAGATAGGGTCTAGGGTCACACGGGATGGGTTTTCATCCTAAAAATGATTTGCATAAGTGCACGAAGATAAGGCTTTCTATTTGACTTCTTTGGATGTGTGTTTCAAAACAAGTGGGAAATGGTTTGAAAACCGAGAATTGTAAAAACTGAAAAGTAAAGGTGAGTAGAGAAAGACTTTGAGATTAATACTTAATGATAAAGAGTAACAAATTCTGATGTCCTCATACAGAACTGAGTAATCCATAGATACACCGGATCGATATTTGACGATAAAACTCACCCATGAAGCAACTCCTATTTGAGTCAATATTGTAGCAGCACATACTCCCTTTATCATTTGGAAACCCTAACATTCAAATATCTCGTAGGCTCTAAAGACCATCTAAAGAACAACAAAAGACATCTATCACTACACTATGCAACTGATTCAAAGCATGAGTATTGGCCAACCAATAACATTAAATGCTAAAACCTAATTTGAGAAACCCAACATATAAATATCATTTTAAAGGCTCAGAAGATTCATCTAAAGAATCACAAGATATCTTCTCACTCGAATATGTACCGATCCTAAAGACATGGAGAGTATTAAATACATTAATGACATTCAATGTTATGCAAACTAAGGCTTGAGAATATATGCTATAAATACACTACCTGTAGCTTTTAGTACAAGAGGACAACATGCCATGCTCTACCACTCAAGCTAAATTTCCTTCCTTCAAAGAAAGGAGGCTTAGCTACATCTCTTGAGTTGTCATCCTCAAGAGGGGTGTTTGGCAGCCGGGAAAGAGAAGAGAAAGAGGAGAGAGAAGAGAGAAAAATAAAACCCTAGCTAAAATACAATACTTTATTTACAAAATGAAAACTTACAAAATATCTTCTCCCCAAATTGTTGCTAAGTGCTGTCACTAGAAGAGAAACAAGAGGTTTATGACAGCCACCTCAGCACGAAATACCAAAACTCAAGAAATGGCTAAGTATAGGACAATTGTTAATACACTGCTTGGAGGCAAGGCACAACATCAATTACAAAAGAGATTTCCAGGCATCATAATTTTCGCTGGGTGTTAAGAATTTCTCGCCAATCAAATGCAACTAACGCGTCCAGCTTAAACAAAGAATTTCACAGGCGGTACTCATTAGCAACATATTACACCAGATAGTTTAATCATCATCGCATTAAACACATAAGGAACGATGTCTGAATAATTGGTTAATTTTCCATGAACAAATACTTCATTATGGCAGCAATAACTATTAAAATTTTTCTAACTTAATAAAATCCAGCTTCGCCGACTTCACCCTCTTTCCTAATCGCATCCAATTTTTCTTCATTTTTGCCTTGATTTTCATTGATTCTAGGGCTGGTTAATGGTCGACTTGAATCCAACTTCGCGATTCATCCTTTGTATTGAAAATTGAACTCCAAAAGTGTGCAAAAGCCTACAAACAAATCCAAAATATTCTAAATGGCATATGTTGGCCAAGAAGACTAGAACACTTCAATTTGGTATAAATGACATATGATTAATGCGCAAAAAGCACCTGCAAAACCTATAATATAGGGTTCAAATGTACTCTCGGGCAATTAATCATCGTCCCCTCTCCTCCGTGAACGTTGGAGGATGATGTGCCTTGAACCTTTGGAGGTTACTGGCACCTCCCTAACCCCTAGCTGCATTAGTCTGTGCAGAAGTGGCTATCACAACACCCATGGCCTCTATGAAGGTATGCTAGTAAAAAATAGGTATGCCTATTCTATTCGCACCGTGCACCTCACGCCCCCCGTCCTCTACTTGCCATCTACACAAGTCAAATAGCAAACTTAGAATCATTTTCATGTCCTACTGTGAGTGCACATGTCAACCAATAATAGACATATTAACCCGAACCATCCGTTCGTTTCCCGAACTCTGCTTCTTAGCTTCTCAACCCTAAGTTCAGATTTCGCATACACTGCAACACGATACAATCTACGAAATTGTAACACAATCATGCACATACAATCAAAGCATACACAAGAAAACACACAATGCATGCTGTGATCTAATCCTGTCCCGTAGGCTCCTAGGTAACCTCCTACCTAGACCTTAATAACAAACTATGATCTGGATATCAATTTCCCGAGCACTAGGTAATTCTAACCCAAGCTTTGACACCAAGCTATACCAAGCGATGATGCTCTTATACCTTAATGACCATGACCTAAGCCCAAGTCCCTCAAGCCCTAGGTACTCATGTACCTATGCTCTGATACCAAGCTGTGAAGGTGGTATTAGACATCACACCGTAATCATAAATCCAGCACTATATCAAGAATCGTGATATCCTAGCCACATGCCTAGCACGCTATAGGTAATCGTATACCTTAGCATTGATACCAAGTTGTGAGACCCCAAAACTCGGGGGTCCCGAAAAACTCATCGACCCGTGGAAACATATGAATATTAGCTGTCCCGATATTACACACATACGTCTCATGTGTTGAGACTCATTCCTGCTTATTTAATACATAAGTATACATGAATTACCTTATATAGTCCGTAAGAGTCCGAGCACAACACTCTCACATATGGTACAAAAATATACATCTATTAGAACCAACTATGTTCTAATATAAAAAACAGGATATGTATTAAAACTACTCAGTCCTCATACATATACAAAACATCAAGTTAAGGCCATAATCCAACCCGCTTCAAGATCCCGGCCTCTCTATAGCTAAAAGGGGGGTCCCACGACGGGGTGAGCTAAAGCGCCCAGTAGTGAAAAAACCTACAAGGGCTACTCCCCACGTAGGTGCACATGCAAATGATCGTGTCACAGACACACAAACATTCCAAACAGGACTATGTATCTAGGTTTGGAATCTAGATGCCATATATGAGATCACACCGGCACGCCCTGGCGCGTACCGAGCCTTCTGCCCATCCCCGCTATACGCCACCACAACCTCGAATCAACCACCGACTTCATACCACACACCCATGATTCTCGTGTGTGATGCGTAAAACAATTTTCCAAAAAATCTTGTTTTATTAATTTAAACCATCACAAATCTGATTAAACCACTTTATTCAAAACATCGATAGTCTCCGATAAACTGGGCTGAATTCAGCATTCGGCGCGCCTCCGATAAACGCTTTACTTCCAAAAGATTGGATACCCGATAAAACCGCTTTACTTCTGCAAGCATTTGGACGCCCCAATAAACTCGGGGCGTTTAATTCAAAAGCATCGATACCGATAAACCTCCCGCGACTCTCTCGACGTGTCCATTTCCCGAGAGCCCGCACCATCAACACCTACACGCAAAGGTTAATTTACAACCAATGCACCTACACCAATGAAATGCGATGCTTGCCATGTAGTTATGCAATGCAAATGTGCCATTGCACTTTATACCATGCCACATGCAAGATGACCTCTACATGGATAACATATACCGTACACCATCTCATGTACCATGAACGACTATGTCTAAATGCACACATCAATTCATATGTTTAGTCTAATATCATTACTCATGCTGTTATGCTAGCATTCCACACATTCATATTCAATGCATCACACAAGCATGCATCTCCACAGTTCCTAACTTCAATTAAGCAATTTAATGACACAACTCACACAGGGTGACGTATATCAGTTCCACATGACCTACAAGGCAGTGGTGCAAAACAAGTCCATATTCAAACAAGCACATACAGGTCCCAATTACTGGACACACACTAAAGACATCATGTCATCTTAACGAGAACGGCAATTTAATCCACCACCAGTGCGTTTCAGATTGACCTCATACCATCCTGACTAGGTGTAGAGATTAACCCCAGAAAGTCACAAAATTTATGAATTAAAACCAATACAAAAGCAAGGAGAATAGTGTTGGAAACACTGTTTTTAAATAGGGCTACTCGGTTTTCAAATAGAACCAGAAACTATCAGAACAGAGCTCCCCTTTGAATGCATTTCTTAGTCCAAAGGAGTCGGATTTTGGATAGACCTATTTCAAGGAGATGTTCTCCTCTAAGTCTAGTTTACCAACAAGCTAGAACTCAATTCGGATGATGAGTGATGGCCAAGTGATAGCCCTGATAAGAGTCTTGGGGTGAAGGAAAAATCTTGGACAACTACTCGGTTTGGAAATAGGACTGACCAGTGAATACTAGCTCCACTTTGAATGCATTTTTGAGTCAAAAGGAGTTGAAATTTGGATATACCTATTTCAAGGACATATGTTCTCATATGCGTCTAGTTTACCCATAAATTGGAATCATTCAATTCGGATGAGTTATGGCCAAGTTATGGCGGCTCACGAGGCAACAGGGTTGAAGGAAAAATGGACAGCATCTCACATAAAAACAAACATTTGCCTTTATCTGGAAAATCTCCTCAATTGAGGGTCATAACCATACTCAACCAAATGTCATTTCCACTTGGCCCCAGTGTGAGAATAAACCAAATAGGAGAGATCCATACCTTTTTATGGCAATGGGATAAAGTCCCCTTGATCCTTGACCTTCTGACAATGGGTTTTGGCTCCTCCTCCTTTTCCTTCCTTATTTTCTTTCTTTCTTTCTCAATTGTCACAGTTCCTTCTCCTTCCCTCGGTCCATGGGCGAGGCTTGCTCGTAACAATCCTCTTTACCCAGTTCACCAATTATTCTAGCACTTCTCTCTTGGTTTGATCCATTCTCCTCCCAATTTCCACTATAAAGCCATTCTGGTGCTGAGCCACTCAGCATTTGTGTGTGAGCTTATGTAATCTCCATGTCTAGACACACACCACTCACCTCTATGTAGCCTGAAGGTGACACTTGCCCTCAATGGTCCATATGAGTCATGCCCACACAACTTGTGGTCTTGTTCTATCTCGAAATGCGTAGTGTTGTCTCATAGTCGATCACGTTGTCTAGTTTCAACTAAATTTCGGCAGAGACGATTCAACGGCCCAGCGATCCGTTTCATTATCCGAGATCTAGATAAAATCCGGCCTCTCGTCTGGACTATCCCAAAAAAAGTACCGTTTTGCCCTTCTTCGGAAAAATACTTTTTTTTTTCCGGGTTTCACATTCTCACCCCCTTAAAAGAATTTCACCCCATACACGGTGTTAATTTACAACCAATGCTCCCACACCCATGAAATCGTGTTTTAGTGCCGTTATGCAAATACCGTGTGCCATTGCACTTTATACCATACCACGTACAAGATGACATCTACATATGGATAACATATACTGTACACCATCTAGGTGTACCATGAGCATGTATCTAAATGCACATTTAGTTCCATATGTTTGATACAATATCATTACTCATCTTTGTTATACTAGCATTCCACACATTCATATTCAATGCATCACCTGACATGCATCTCATAATTCTAACTTTAAATTAAGCATTTAATGCCACAGCCACACAGTGAGACATGATATATCCAGTCCTTGACCTGCAAGACAGTGCCAAGACAAGTCCATATTCTAGAAAACACATACAGTCCCAATTGGCTGGGTTTCTTCAAGACATCATGTCATCTGCCCAACGAGATGACAATTTAATACAATTCTATTGGCTTTAGATTCAAGCCTCATACCATCTGTATTTGGGTGTAAAGATTAACCCCATAAAGTCACAAAATTTATGGAAATTAAGAGGAGAGAGAAGAAAAGAAAAGAATGGAGTACAAAAGCAAGAAGGAGAATAGTGTTGGAAATATGGCTTTTAAGCAGGCTTTTGGTTTCCAAATGAAACAAGCTGTCGAGCAGGCTCTCATTGGAATGCATTTGCATAGTCCGAAGGGTCGGATTTTTGGATAGACCTATTTGAGGAGATATTTTCTCCCTCACAGAGTCCTAGTTTACCCATCAACTAGAATAACTCAATTCGGATGAGTGATGACCAAGTTATGACCATAATAAAGTCTTGGGATTCGAGAAGGGAAAAATCTTGGACAACTCTACTGGTTTGAAGCAGGAGACCCGAAGCGTCACAGACATAGCTCACTTTGAATGCATTTATGAGTCGAAAGGAGTTGGAATTTGGATAGACTTATTTCAAGAACATATGTTCTCATATGCATCTAGTTTACCCTTAAGTTTGGAATCATTCAATTTGGATGAGTTATGGCCAAGTTATGGCCAAAACACAGGCATGGGGTCGAAGGGAAAAACGGGACAACATCTCACATAAAATGCAACATATATTTTTATGGAAAATGCTCGATTGAGGTCACAACCATACTCAGCGAATGCCATTTCATTTGAGCAGGAATGACTTAAATAGGAGAGATCCCTTACCTTTTGTAGCTTGTGGGATGAGTCCTTGATCCCTTCAACCTATCACAATAATGAGTTTGTTTCACTCCTCATTTCCTTCCTTCTTTATTTACCTTTCCTCAATTTTACGGTTCCTTAACTGCTTCCTCGATCCGTAGGCGGAGCTTGCCCGTGACCAATCCTCCTCTTCTCTCCCGAGTTCCTTAATTTTTAGCACTCCTCTCTTGGTTTGATTCATTCTCCTCTCATTCCATTGCTAAAGGCCATTCTGCCAGATCTGACACATGGCGTTTAGTGAGCCATGTCTCCCATGTCTAGACACATTTCACTCACCTCCATCACGACCCTACAAAGGTGACGCCCGGCCTCGATGAATTCCACAAGTCAGGTGCCACATGGCGCCTTGATTGACGTTCAGTCACGAATCACGTGGCTTCAATTTCTCCGAATTTGCGCAAAGGTATGCGGTTCAACTAGATTTTGCGAGACGATTCAACGAGCGTCCGTTTTCGTCATCCGAGATCTAGAAAATTAGGGCTCCGGCCTGGGTATGCAACAAAATTGTTTATCTATTCTTGGGAAAAATATTTTTTTGGACTTCACCAGATGAAAGCATTCATGTTGATTCTTGTAAAGAATCTCTACTTGATTCTTATCAAGGCAACCTTCTAAGTGATAATATGACCAAGGCCGCTCCCACTGCGCCTCAGCCATTTAAATCAAGGTCTCATCTATACTTTAAACAAAGCGCTAAATGATTGTTCAGCAATGAGGAGTCAATGTGAGTCTATGTCGACATGCCGGCAGATTATGCTAAGCGACATTCAAACATATTCTGAATGCAGTCTGGAAACAAATGAACTATGTGAATGCTCTTCATTTATTATAAGAGGATCCTGAGTGGTTTGAATAATATATACAATCTTATCACATCCTACATAAGCTAGGGATCTTACATGCCTTGCAAATGCATCCTTAGTTATAGGTTTAGTAAAATGGAGTGCATGACCATCTAGTTGGTAGGAGGGATGTGTTTAGGGTGCCAATTCATTTTATGTGATCATTTCTCGACAAGTGATATCTAATCTGGATATGTTTAGTCTTTCTTGATATTTGGATCTATTAGCATCAAGCCAGTGCGGCCATGCTATCCTGATAAAGAGTCATTGGCTCAAAAGCTGTTTTAACAACCTCTAAGTCTAATGAAGATCTTTCAAACTAAGCTACTTCATATATCATCTGAAGAGGGCTACATATTCTGCTTCCATCATTGACAAAGCTATACAAGAATGTTTCTTGCTACACCATGAAATTGCACAATTATTTAGCAAGAATGAGTATCCAAATGTTGATTTAATCTTTGATCGGGATCACCTCTGATGCATTCATGCTAAACAATCAATCATGAAATCCTTCCCTTGGTAAGCGTATTACGCAATCTACTGTCACAGTAGATATCTCGAATTCACCTCACCCGACACTTAAAAATCATGTTTTATACACGGATTAGATTGAAATCTCCTTGCCTTGACAACATAGCATATGTCAGGATGTGTATACATCATGCATACATCAGACTTTTTAACAACATTGGAGTAAAGGTATTTTGGACATTTTTCCTTTTTCTTCAGATGGAAACTGGATTTATATATCAAGACTGAGATCAAATTTCTTTCTTTCAGCAGATTATCACTTAGAACACGATCATTACATATAGTGTCTTCAACATTTTCTTAATATATCGTCTTGAGATTAACCCGAGAACTCGTTTTGGAGTAAATCAGCGGATCTTAACACCAAGAACATAGTTAGCCTCTCCATCTTTCATTTAAATTGTGTTAACCGTTTTTGGTCACATCTATCAATTTCTTATCATTTCCAGCTATCCATATGTCGCCGACTATAGAGATCAGATATGAAATAGTTATTTGAGCGTTAATATACACACCAGTCCTCTTCCATCATTGTAAAACCATCTTGATATGGCTTGATGAAATTTGAGGTACCATTACCTTGTTATATTAGATCACGAAATGGATCTAGTAGCTTTCTGGCTTTGTGTTTTTCTGCTGAGCTGAAACTAAGGTTGATCCATATAGATTTCTGAGCTCTCTCCACGTTCTGAGGAAAGGCTGTTCTGCGTCCATTTGGTATAATTTTAAGCCCTGCACTACTATAGATAGAATGGCGAATTGATGCAAGCGATACCGAGGGGCGAGAATGTCTTTTCATAGTCAATTCCCTCTTGTTATGTGAAGACCTTAGCTACTAACCGAGCCTTATATACATCCAATTATCCTATGCCTTATGTTTATGTACAGGGACACTTGTTTCCCGACAATCCTAAACTTTGTGATAAATCAATGTGCATCTTGACACCCAATCAAGGTGTCAGATTATTCCCCAGGTGAAATGTAAAATCTCGTCTCGTATCCTGAAGAACTATACACGAGTAAAAATGACCACTTGGGCCCCTGCATCAATACTCATCAAACATGTACTGACTATATTCAATAGTCGAGTTATTTTATTACTCTTAATACAAGTCACGTATTAAAATCATAATTCTAATACATATTATCCAAAAACATCAAACACAACTTGGCTTTCTTTTAAATCAACCTCTAAAATAGTAGTCTTCTGGTACCAGCACAAAAGTAACTACCTCGACGGGGGGTGAGCTATCTCGTCCCAGTAATTGGAATCACCACTAAATGGGTTACTCAGCCTAAGTGCATGTCTGATACTCCCGATTTAAACACACGTCAAGTAAATACGTAGTCTGCCTTGAATGTCAATGCAGTTCCATGTCTCGAGTCCTCGAACTCCTTTCCTTTTTCTGGCCATGTATGGGAAAATACCATTTCAAAACAAAACTTGTTCTTGAAAATATACTACGAGATTTTGTAAAAGATGGAATTTCTCGGCGAATGTGTTGGAGAGAACTTCGCAAACGATCAGCGGTCCTCGTCGAAATGATGCGGTGATTGTCTTGTGACTACCATCATCTATGAAATTCCTTTATAATCATGTTCATTTTTCGAAAATTCATGTCATCGTGTTGGAGTTCTGGTAGAATATCAATCTGGTTGAACGTAATCTGATCGGAATTCGTTATCCTGTGACCGAGGATCCGCATGCGGGTTTCATAAAACCGGATGGAAGGTGCGACTTTGTCATATGATCAGTCGTCAAACCTTGATCTGCGTCTTGGTTTATTCGGATCTTCAAGGTAACCTTTACGAAAAAGCGACCGCCTACCTGATATCCACATCTGAACAAATCTTAGAACCAAATCTCTTTTTTGAATGCTAGTTAGTTCGTGCTTCTCAAGCAGAAATTAAGGTCTACATTTTGGTTGTTCTTAGAGTAAAAACGACCATGCAAAAATCTATATCTACCATCTCATCGCATATATATATATATATATATATATATATATATATATATATATATATATATATATATATATATATATATATATATATAAGTCTCCTAGGAGTTTTAGTCAAAAGCTTAATTTGATAATTGTATATAAAACTCTTTAAACAATAACAATTTAAATTCAAATCCCTTATCGGATAAGAAGGAAAGCGAATTTATATTATTATATATTTAAAATTCTTTTTAAATATAACAAATTAATTCTAATCATATCAGATAAGAAACGAATTTATTTATATTAATATATATTTAAAAACTCTTTTAAATATGCCAATTTAAATTCAAATCCTTATCGAATAAAACAAATTATATTATTATATATTTAAAACTGCTAAATATATGTTTAATTCAAAATCTGTATGGAATAAACAAGCAATTTATATTAATATATATTTAAAACTCCTTTTAAAAAACCCTTCTAGATTATTTCCCTTATCCAGCAAGAAAATATAACAAAATTAATTATTTGTTATATTTAAATCTATGAATTTCATTTTCTAATTAATTCAGTTTATGCTGTGAAATTCTTGTATATGTAATATAAAATAATCTCATCATTTTAAATTACTCTGAAAGAGTATTAGAAAAACCATACTTAGTTATTATTAGTTCTTAATGTACGACCAACTAGGTTCAATTAACGTGACGGTAGGCTAAATCACATTTTGATCTCTGAATGTGAGTGGCATCTAGCGAGACATTGACTACATAAAAGTTAGTAAAAGCTTATGATCCCAAGACAACCTTAACACTATGTGTATAATCTTTGTCATGATATCTTGATAGAATATAAGGCATGGGTAAAATTGACCTTATGATTCTATGTGATTACTTGAAACTGATTGGACTGACTAAACAAGATGACATTGATCTGTCAATTCATTTGAGGCACGACCATCTTCTTAAGTCTCGATTAATGTGGAGGGACCAGAGATATCTCTCTTATATAATAGGAGATGATTCATCACAATCAAATATCTACATTCATATTTATTGACCCATATTCGAAGTATAACCTTTATAGTCAATAAGTTGAACAATGTTTGATTATATTCAAAACATCATGTCTTTATGTTGAGAACTATAGCGATCTGAGATAAGTTCTTGTTCATTCTTGAGGGTATGCTTATGTTTGAATCTATGTATTAATCTACAAGTAAGTTCCTTCAATGTTGTTCTCAACAAATAGATATAAATTTAGATTTATATATCTTACATATATTCATCCCATGAATATCAATCATTTCTTACTAATCCAATTCATTGTTATTCCACTATATGCATTAGGGACATTTAGAATAATTAATAATATTATTCAAGGACATTATATATAATATGTATCTGAAATCATCATAATAATAAATTCGCAAATAGTCAAAGAATACAATATCTCTATCTGATGAGCCTAGAGCATATTACTAACAATCTCCCGCTTCAGCTAGGCCCGTTTCCTTCATGATGTATCATCTGATCTTTATGACCTAGCATGATCCAACTGCTTTTAGCTTGGTAGTCGATGATTAATAACATTATCATTGTTGGACTCTGCATATCTTAACGTCACTACCTCCATTGTTTCGAATGAGATGATAAAAACTAGAATGTGTTTGGATGTGATGTAGTCTGGTTCTTTATTCGCGTGATACTTTTCATTATTGTCACAATAAGGCATAAGCGGGATTTGATGCTGAACCACTTCAAGGTCGAGTAATGAACTACGTCGCGCTTCTTCTTTTGCATGTTTGTTACTATTGAAACTTGATTGCTGGAGTCAACCTTGATACAACTTTGGACTTTCGATGCTTGCACCACTAAACAACTAAAGGCACTATCAGGCTGCGATCAGAAATGTCTTACTGCTCGTTGACTTGCATTCTATTATAGCAACACAACGGATAATCCCCCATTAGTACCGAAAAGAACATATCTGACCTTCTCAGTCACCAAGAATGTTCTTGACAATTTGTTAGTGACTCTCAGGATCGTGGTATCTACTTTGTATACTTAAGCATAAGATATCTGATCTAATTGCTGTATACTGATAGATCCTAACTAGTGAGCATAGGAATCTTACTCATCCGCTCTCTGCTTTCATCTTAGTGTTAGGTTTTGAATTGCTAAAGCCTGTGAGACATGATGATATCTCTTGGAATCTTGCATATTCCCAAACCGTTCTGAGTGTACTTTTATCATGTAAGCACTTTGACTTAGACAATCCAGCCTCTTAGATCTATCTATAGATCTTTATCCACAAGTATAAATGACTTAAGCCTCCCAGTCTTTCATTGAAAGCCTTCTACTTGATTGACATTACAGGTAGGAGTATCATTCCCAAATGGTAAAATGTAATAACATAAGATAAATAATTCAAATCAGCTAATTTTCTTATAAACACAGGCTCATCTTCATTTTGACTAAATCATTCTTTGTTGATTCATCAAAGCAGAGATTCGACTCAGAAGAGAACTGCTTGAACTACTTTCAAATATGGATCTTTGAAAAACTTATGCTTCTCCAAAATTCTTGCAGTTTGTACCAAAACCCTCGGGATGTATCAACTGTCACGCTCCTCAGTAAGTTCATTAAACTTAGTTTCAACATCCATTTACTTAAAATCTCATAATGAATATGCAAAATGATATGTAGAACTGATATTAGACAAAGCATATAACTAAGGTGAAAAGTTTCATCATAGTCCCTATACGCATGGTTTGAGCTTTTACCTTAGCCTTGCTTTGTAGTATACACGCCATCCATATCAGTTTCTTTAAAAACCATTGCCAAATAGTGCTGTACCTTCAGGTAGATTGATCAGTCCCATGCGATTATCATACATGGATTGAATTTCGGACTTCACATGACCTAACAAACTCTGAGTCTGATTAACATAACCTCTTGATGGTGATGGGTTCTTTGATCCACTAACAATACCCTGTGGTTATCGATCCATGAAATCCATATCTCTCGGGCTCATGACGTATCTATCAGATCATTGTTTGTGCTATAGGAGGTGTGTCGACAATAGTTTGTTGACTATGAGTATCCGCAGAGGCGGTTTAATGTTATCTGGTTCTGACTACTGTTGATTGTACCGCCTCTACTGGTTTCCTTTAGAAATAAATTCCCTTTCTAGAAAAGACACCATTAGAGCAACAAACACTTTGTTCTTCAGGGATTATGAAGTAGTATCCTTAGTACTGGGATACCACAAGACATTCTGTTTTGACTACAACTTGTTAAACTTGGCATGTTTACATAAGCCTCACAACCACCAAATCTTAAGAAAAGAACAAAGCGGGCCTTTTATGATCCACATCTCATATGGTGTCTTTTCAGCGACTTTGGACAGGAACTAATTAGTGTAAACCTTATTAACAAGTGCATAACCTTTAAGGTAAATGGAAGGTCTCATGGACTCATCATAGATCTGAACCATATCTAATAAAAGTTTGAATTCCCTCATCTCGGACACACCATTCCATTGTGGTGTTCGAGAGTTAATTGTGAAATGATTCCACGAGTTAGATGGTTATATAAATTCTTAGCTGCTAAATATTAGCCACCTCGATCAGGAATCTGAGTGCCTTGATTGTCTTATGAGTTGGTTTTGTACTTCATTTGAGAAAGATTGACATTTAGATGATTGATTTATAAATCCAGTGAGACATAGCCATGTTCGCTAAAGTCATTAAATAATCATAATGAAATTACTGTAACCTCCTCAACATCGAACTTAATGGTCCACATACATGCATGTCTTACATGAGATCCAATAATTCATTGGCCTTTGTTGTGTCAAGTAAAGGATCCTTTGTCATCTTGCAATGAGCAGAGATTCACATGTATCATATGATTAAATCTCAGTGAATTAAAGAGAATCAGACTTGATGGGTTTTTTGAGATCATTCTATTTATATGGCAAACAGTACCAAAGATAGGTTGAATTTAAATCATTGGACTTAAATTTCTTAATGGTTATATTTATAGACATGAGAATTGTGATTTTGAAGGTTCATAACATAAAGACCATCACAATAATTAGCATTTATAAGTGTTGTCCTTTATAGAAAGACCTAAACCAAATTCATTATTCTTACAATAATAAAAGAAAAACCATAAATTATCGAACAAAATGAAATAATATTCCTACATATTGTAGGAACATATATAGTGTATTTAACAAAATCCCACTTCTAGGCAAAAGTAAGTTCATAACTACAATGACGACCAACTTTTTCTCCATTGCCTATCGTAAGATCAACTTATTCCCTTCTTCGAGTTGTCTAGTCCTTTTAGGCCCTACATTTGTACAAATGTGAGATCCACATCGATTATCTAATACCCATGAACTAAGAAGGAGAAAAATTAATCGTATAACATAAATACACGAAAAACTAGTCTACTTGATTCTTACTTTTTCTTCTCGTCCTCTAAATACAGCACGGTTCTCTTCCGATGACAGGTTTCATTCTGAAAAGTATTATCAGCTGGGGCTTTAGCCTTGGAGTTCAGGATTTGGGTTTGGGTTGAGCATTGGACTTTCCTTTGCCTTGCCCTTGCCTTGCCCTTGTTCTTAGAAGCCACTTTCCCTTGCGAACCAGCCGAGCTTGTGGCGGGCTTGGTTTATCAATGCACCGTGGTTTTAAAGCATCGATATCATTCGGAGATAAGATTTGTCCATTTCATTCATGTTATAGTTCGCGACAAACTGGCCATAACTATCGAAGTGATTAAGATCAAATCGAGTTGCAGATCTTGGCTGATAGAAATCGAGCTGTCGAGGTGCTGATATATTGCTGTTTTAGAACGTAGGCATGGCGAAGCACCCTCGGCCATTTTGCAAGAATGCAATGCCTTGGTAGTCTCATACCTTTCTTGCCTTGTTCTTGGAACATTTCCCTTAAGATTGAGATCATATCGCCGAACTTCCATATTTACCGGAATCAGCCACAAAGTTTAGAGACTCATGAGTAGCCCCAGCATCAGCATTCGACATCTTAAAGTCATTATGATGCTTCTCTTAAGCTATTTCTGTACCGGCTTTAAGACATGACCAAACTGGTTCTTGGGGAGAAGTTCATCGGGACATAAAGCTTCCTTTCTTGTTTGAGAACAATTCTCAGAATTTAGGAAACCAGTCAGGAAGTTAGTCCCGATAAGTTTATCGCTTCAGTGATGAATGACATAGTAGAATTGTTGTTGTTATTGTTGGCCATCTGATAGATGTAGTTCGATGGTGTTTTGATTATACGAAGACTCTCCCGCTAAATTAACAGCCCTCGAGAATAATCATATTAATCTAGTGAGCTAAGATCCATATTTTACTCGACCTGAGAAGTCGACTTTGGCATGACACTTAAATTAAGGATTATTTTAGGTGAT
Source organism: Tetrastigma voinierianum (assembly GCA_016808115.1). Lineage (NCBI taxonomy): Eukaryota > Viridiplantae > Streptophyta > Magnoliopsida > Vitales > Vitaceae > Tetrastigma > Tetrastigma voinierianum. Next base: position 30,504 of record JAEQBH010000236.1, on the reverse strand, counting down.
AACTCTTTTGATTACATCTCATACAGCTCTTGAATATTTATGGAAGATTTTGACATCATATGTCCCGGCATGTTAAATCCATCTAATGCCATTAGGCCCCAGCGATTTTGATAACTAATAAAGTTCGGCCATTTTTAAACATATGTGGTATATAAACCCTCATCTTGTCTCACTAATGTAACCCTAATGTACTTACACTTTAAAGTGAACCCACATTAAGGTGATAAAAGGTTTAATAAGTGTTTAAACTATGGATAGCATGTTAACTTTAAATTTTATGTGAGGGATCTTGATTGATTTTAATTTTTAATTAATAGATCTCATGATACATCTAGTATCACATACTCATGTAACATCATATAGCATCTCATACATGCATATAATAAACGTGTCACAGTATGGCCTTAATCAGATTGATCTCCATGCTTGATATGAAGATCATGATCATTCCTAGGTAGTGACTCCATGATGTCGATTTGAGCTTGCCTGACTTGTACATAGACACCTAGCTCCTCGCAAATACGTCCTTAGTTTGATTGCATGACTTAGAATGGCTTGCATTGTCTCTTGTTTTTATTACAACAATTAAATAAATACTACTAATAGTAAAAATAAAATTACAATAAAACAAAAAGCGGCATGCAACAGAAGTAGGTATTTAATAATTAACCCTTTGTAAGAAACAATATTAATAACCTGCGAGCACATTGATGCAAGGCCATCTTTTGTGCTACATCTTTGAGAAAACTGACCACAACATACAAAATATATCATGTTATCATATAGCATAAACAATTTTGCATTAAAAGAAATAAAAATTCTATAATGGCGTGTGTTTAAAACCAATTAAATTCATAAACTCTGCTGGCTGACCAGTTTCTTCCTTCATGGAGGTTAGCTGAACAGAATTAGGAGGCGCCCTGCGGTCGATGGCGCCACAATTTTTCTTTTTCAACATTAGAGTTTACGTTTCAAGGAATTAAATTTTATTGATCATCAATAAATTTTTGAATATAGCTGACCATCAAAATCACATTAAAGCGACTGTATTATGTAATCTCATTACACATAGGGCTTATTTTCGCACCACCATAAACAATCATTGATAAATCAGAATTGATATATGAATTCAGTCCATGTATTAATCTGATTAAGACACATCCAGAATCATATAACATGCTATTAAACGCTTTAATGGCAATATCCCATTCCGGATTCTTAATATGTGAACCTTTAGGTTTGATTCCAATCAATTAATACCTTAACAAAACCACAATAGTATGTCGTTCGCACAAACCATAATATCACATATATTCCATATGAAATCATGCAGTCATATATCATCCCACGCCATACGATCTCAAACATGGCATTATCGTTTTAGCAAGCATAAGTGGCTCGATCTACCATTGGTAGTTAAGGAATATCGATGCGGTTGTAACCTGCATCTGTGAAATTTAAAATTTTATCCCTTAACCCACGAGGGGATCACATGCGTTTCATAAAGAACCAAAGGAAATTGTGACTTTACCTCTTGTAGATCGATTAAACCGAAACCTTGGTCAGCGTCTTGGTTTTATTCGAGGATCTTCAGATCCGCGCTTTACGGCGACCACCCTGCAGTGCATCCACATACGAACAAATAATGAGCGATCTTTTGAATCTTAGTTCGGGTTCGTCTTCTCGTGAGATTAGGTCTCTCATTTTGGTTGTTCTTAGAGTAAAAGAGGCGACCCCAGAAGAAAAATGCTCTCCACATCATATATATATATCTATATAAGTCTCCCCCAGGGTTTTAGTCAGCTTGATTTGATATTATTATATATTTAAAAACTCTTTTAAATAATAACAATTTAAATTCAAATCCTTATCGAATAAGGGAAACAAATTTATATTATTATATATTTAAAATTCTTTTTTAAATAATAACAATTTAAATTCAATCCTTATCAGATATGAAACTTAATTTATTTATAATATACTCATTTAAAACTCTTTTAAATAATAACAATTTAAATTCAAATCCTTTATCGAGATAAGGAAGCAATTTATATTATTATATATTTAAAACTGCTAAGCTCATAACAATTCTGAGTTCTAATCCTTGCTGGATAATGAGCAAAATTCTTTTATAATATATATTAAAACTGTTTAAAAAACCCTTCTGATTATTTCCTTATCGATAAGAAAATATAACAAATTAATTATTTGTTATAATTTAAATCACAATTTTAAACTTTCTCAAAATTAATTAGACTAATGCTTTGATAGTGTTATTTGTAATTTAAAATAATCTCATCATTTTAAATTACTCTGAAAAGAGTGAAAAACCATAGTAGATTTATTATTAGATTTCTTATTATTTGAACTATGGTTCAAATTAACATTGTGATGACCTAAATCACATTTGATCCTACAGTCATAAGTGGCCTCCTATGAGGAACATTATGACTACCCTAAGTTAAATGAAAAGCTCATGATCAGAGACAACCTTAATGTAGCTAATGACATAATCCCTTTTGTCTCATGATATCTTGATAGAATATAAGGCATAGGCAAAGTCGACCTTATATGGATCTATCTGCATTACTAAAAACCAAATTAAATACATTCATAAATGGCCGTGATCTCAATGATTCATTAGGCACGATATGCATTTCTCGATCTCAATTGTCGGGGACCAAGATATCTCTCTTATAATAAGAGGGACAAATTCCATCTTAGTATCAACTCACAACTCAACTCTTTCGTTGTATGTTCAAGTATAACCTTTATAGTCATAGATTAAAGACAATGTTTGATTCATCAAACCTGATATTCATATATTGAGAACTATAGCGATCTCGAGGGTCGAAGGATTTAATGACCTGACTATTAAGTTAACTTATGACTTTGATCCATGTATTAATCTCAGGCAGTGCTTAATCTTGATATAACAAATATTATAAATTGAAATTGTATCTCATACGTATACTCATCCATGAATATCGATAAACTTTATACTTAATAATTCATTTATTATTCTCATAATATGTAGATTAGGGACATTTAGAATAGTTAATAATATTATTCAAGAACATTATATATAATAAACATGCAAATCATCATAATAATAAATTCTCATAAATAGTCAAAATACCATGTCCATACAATAGGCCTAGAGCACTATTACTATCAATGCACTCACACCTAATTTCTAGGTTACCATATGAAAGGCATTATGCCATTTTAATCATTTTTATACAAATATATCACTTATGCATATATTCTCAAATTTACATTCACACCACATGTAATTCAACAATATGGATCAACCAACACCCAAAGCCAGTCATATTTCAAGATTTAAATCATACTTATCTCCAATGGCCTATACACACAATTATATTCCATATAATTGAGTAAATCACTATTTCATCTCCAATGGCCTATACACAAAATTATATTCCATATAATTGTGACATCATTTTAACACATCAAGCTTATGCATTAACTTATCTATTTCCAATCAACTCAAGCCATTCATTTCAACCAATCTCATACACACCACACATGGACATTTTTGGTCCAATTCAAGCCAACCCGGGACTGTTTTTTTTAACCATCCCAAAATATAACAAATGGTCGTCAGGCACTCCCACTCACCAAACGTCTGCCTTCAGGAACCGAATTCCATATCCATTTCAGGTCTCCTACTCACCAAAACACAATTTGTTTCACAAATTACAACACAAACACCCAAAGCAGTCCCTAAAATTGTCACGACTGGTCTAAATAATCATAAATTCCAAGATTTCTTGCCATATCCATTCTCTGCCTAACATTTTTATCGAGTTGTCAGAGTTTCATTTATTTGCATGTTAGTTAGTAATTTAAATCTTATATAGATTTTCAGCCATCCAAATAAAGCCTAGTGTTAGATTAGAGTCGGTATTTAGTAACCCACCCCATGCGACGATACATATACTTCCATTTTTATTACTTGAGGTGACGCGTGCACTTGTGCATATAGGCGTACACATTTTCTAGCACACAAAATCACCTAACAAGACCAAAGAGAGCTTGTTGTATTATTTTGGGCTCTTCTTCATCATGAGCAATCATGAAGGCTTCCCCCTCAATCTCAAAGTGACGATGGGGATTCTCTCACGATTACTACGTCGAGGTTGAGATTTTTCATGATCTTGATTCATAGGAATAGAATCTATTAAATTATCGTCCCACTGCCTGTTTTAGAGTTTGATTTTCTATATTGTTCGGTCGTAAGTATTGAGTCAATCATTCTTACATCTTCCAAACCTCCGATCTTCCATTTCATAGAAAATGAAGATCCCTACCTATCTCACCTCGTCAGAGCAAAGTCCCTCTAAGAATACGACATCTCGTGACTCACTCGCTACACTTCCATTTGTCTCCCAAGAAGACATATCCTTCGGAGGAGTACCGGAAGATCTTACGTAAGATACACTTCTTCCCTGCAGACGTTCTCCTTATTATTCATGAGAAATGTTAGTGAACATAACTCAGACGAAACTTAGAAAAATTTAATTTTTCTTAAAAATGGCCAAAAATAATAAAATTATGAAGAATGTGGTAAGCTTCAGAGGAAAATTCTCTAGATCTCAGATGATGAAACTGGATCACAGGCCATGATTTGTCTCACGAAATCTAGTGACCAAGAAAAGTTTCGTTGAATTCCGACACTGTCGAATTTTCATGTTTTTCTGGGTGGTGAGTTGCCAATGACTTCAGGGACGAGATTTTTACGAGAATCTCGGGAGTTAGGAAATAACTGGAGTTAAGTCTATCACAAAAAACAGAACTGAACTAAAAAGAAATAAAATTGTTCGTGACGTAATAACTTACTTATCATGGACGCGTGGAGCGAAGTGGGCCCCGTGTCTAACTTAAACTTAAATGGGAAAAAAAAAGGGGGAAATAGGAGAAAAATCACATTTTCTCCCATTTTTTTGGCAGTGGGCGTGAGTTAGAGAGAGAAATGAGAGAAACTCCTCCTTCTCTAGACGATCTATGGAGATTGGGTGGTCGGAATCTGTCGAGCCAAGATTTAAAGTTCATCTACTGGCGAGGCTACGCATTGGTACCGACAACATGCAATTTCGTCAAGATGCTGTTCGGGAGGCAGAAAGTTAGAGAGAGAAACCTTTACTTCTCTAAGATCTACTGAGCCTGGCACGCCCCGCATCAGGCCAATACTTAAAGTCGGAGTACTCAACAGGGCTACGCAGGATACTCTAAACCCAGTTTCGCAAGGTTTCAATGCAAGAGGTCAGGAGTCGACAGCTTCGAGTTCAAGAAGTGTCCGCGAGACTTCCTTAGGTCATTGCTCACGCTTCAAGAGGTAGGGAACCTTCCTACTTGGGCTTATTTTCCATCTAGGAGTCTTTTGGTCTTGGCTGAGCCTCTTAGGGACCGCTTTTGATGTAGGCTTAGAGAACCCGAACAATCTTGCTCTTTCAAGTTATCAGCTCATAAATAGGCCTAACTCGACGGCCATAACTTTCGTCCGAACCTCATTCACGTGTTCTCGACTCCCATGGAAAGCCCTTGAGTCTAGGGAATCCATCCTATATAATTTAATTCAATGAACTCATATTAAGTCTGAAAAATATGAAAAATAGGTAGGCCCCTGTCGAATTAACACGTAAGTCATCAAGTTTCACTTAGGCCTCCAACTTTGGAAAGCCATAACTTTGTCTTCCGAACTCCAATTCGTGTGTTCTTGGACTCTAAGGAAAGCCCCTTGAGTCTAGAATCTGGCCATATGCCTGTGAATGGCATTTGGTGCCCACATAGTTTCTGAAAATTTAATCAGAGTACCCAAGTGCAAATTGCTAATGGTTGAGTGTGGTTCAATACATTGAAATTGGTGTATGTTTGTCGGGTGATTACATGTACAAGTTGATATAATTATCCATGAGGCTTGGGGAAATGGATGAGTTTGTGTATGATTGAGGCCACTGCATGGCTTGTTGTAGGCTACTTGTAATTTGATATGTCACAATTAGGCTTAGAGGGTTAAATTTATGTCGCTACTCGAGCGTGTAATGACTTATGATGTCAATGGGCGTGTATTATTATATTGGTATGAATTGTGTGAATTAATTGAATTTATGTGTTCATTGATATAACTTTCCAATTGATGCATGTAGGTTGAAATGCATGAGGTAGGGTATACAGGTACTCATATGTAGTATGGGCGATAGAAATGGCATATCGTGATTGCATTTATGCGCAAGTGCATCGCATGAAACGGGTGTGTTGCATGACATGGTTTCGAGGGTTGACCAACAATTATTTAATATCGAAAATATGTTCATCACCATTATTAGAGGGTTTGTCCACACAATTATTTATCAAGTATGTCCTCAACATGACTCGAACAAAGCTGCTTTATCTGAGTATGTCCAATAAATATATCTGAGGGTCATTCACCAAATTTTATCTATATGTCCAATAAATTATACTTCCGAGGGTTGTCCACCAAATTTTATCGTAAAGTATGTCTAATAAATTATATCGGAGGGTTGTCCACCAAATTTATCTCCGAGTATGTCCAATAAATTGGTATCAAGGGGTTGTCCAATAAATTGTGATATCTGAGATTGTCCAATGAGTTTTCTGCAAAAGCAAAAACTGTTTCAAATTTTTTCATACATGGTATTGCATGTTGAGAGAAGCTTCCAAGAGACTTGGTACAAGGATCATGCTGAGTGAGTAAAGACTTCATTCATGTCATGTAGACTCATTCTGTGGATCACACAATCGTGATCGGAATGTGCTTGTGCATGACCATTGCATGTGCATTTTAGTGGAGCAGTTTTGTGGATTTTTCACTCTACTGGGCATTGCTCACTTCCAAGCTCTGGACCCTCGTGTATACGGATGTACAGGAGATGGCGCCACTGTGAATGATAATGAGAAGGGAAAGTTTACTGTATATTTGATTTTCATTTTGTAAACACATGTATTAGAATTTTAATTTTGATATATGTTTTGTATAAGGTGTAAATTTAAACCTATGGACTATGGTCCCATAGTCATGCTGCTTATATGTTCGAAAGTATGGATAAACGGGCCCTAAGGGCCACTTTACTTCCTGCATGGACCTGGTGTGGTCGTTGTATAATATCGACAAGTTGCCATGTAATTGCACAGTTGTATTTCAGAGCTCCCGTACAAATGAGACTTTGCCTCGATTTTGGTTAATCCTAGGTCTCAGGGAAAATGGGACTCAATGGTGGTGTCGGCAGCCACTGACAATCAAATTTTCTACGTCGGGACAAGGTCAACTGACCTTAATTAAAGTCACAACTTAGATTGTCGAGTTTAGGTATACTTAATACCTAGGGAGCTCGTTTGGGTGTGTCCGTAAGTTTATTTATATCAAATTTCATATGATAGTATGATAGCTTAAAAATATAAATTAGGACTCAATGGGCACGGTTTAGATCATATCATTGCATTGATGAATTAATCGCGGACGTGTGATTGAATTATGTGAAATATATACTTGATGAATTGTAGTAAGGGAGCACTAGAGAAAGAAAAAACATGTCCTTAGATTCTAAAACATGTTGAACATGAAATTGGAAATTGAATCGAACAGACAGGTGGTGATGAACTAATAGTCTAAGGAGCTATTTAGTTCCAATAGTAGGTATATGCACTATCAAGTTGATCGAAAAAGGAAATCTCAATTTGCTATTTGGACATGTGTAGATGGAAAATCGAGAAAGAGGACGTGGAGACTGATCTGGCAACAACTAACTACTATCTACCATCAAATGTTTCCTTCATGGAAACGAGACAGAAACAAGGATCGCTACCCTTAGAAAGTGTGTTATGCTGCCACCACATCGTTGCCGTTGCTATTGGGAACCAAGGGGGTTAAGAACTCCGTAGATCCGAGGCACACTTTCCTCCCCGCCCCAGAGTGGGGAGACCCCGCAGGGTGACAAATCGTTCTCGACTAGCCTGAAGGATGCAAGATGCTAACAGTAAGAGGAAGGAGAGCCCAACCTTCTTCTAGCTCCGTGAAGAGGTCGAAGACTTATGTTCCTCACTACCTAGCACAAGGTCGTGATCACCAGTGGCAAGGTTGCTTCCATCCAAGTATGAGTGACATCAGAGTCCCACATGCTAGATATACTGACTCGCTTTCCAAATCCCACACACATCCAAAATGTCACACATATCAGAGAACTGCAGTGCGTGATACCTGCAGGGGGCATGGGACACACCACATCCAATCATCGCTGGGATTCGCACAGATGCAGCCTGCTCCTCCTAACCCCCCGCACGGGCCAAGAGGACTAAGATGTGTCCCAAGGTGCCACAAGCACCTGATAATCCACGACGAGTCATACGCCAAGGCCTCATAAAGCCGAGACTCTAAATTAGATAAGGCGGATAGATAGCTACCATTATCGCCACTGACACAAAGAGACGGTGACGTCTCCTCGCAGCAGTGATCCGCCAGATCGCAGCCGAGCTTGGTCGACAATTTAGTATATGGCGCACGCTTACATTCTCAATATCGCTTTTTAAATCAGATGCATCATACTCATGTTATCGCTTGTTCAGTGTCGAGGCTTAGGCTTGCAGGTGGAAACCTTCGAAAGGTAGTGTATATATGAATTCTTCCCTGTGTGGACGCGCGAAAGTGGATCCGGCTATGTCTAGTTGTAGACTTCTGATCACTGCCAAAGGACTCGAGGGTCATGGACATGTCGTAGTTATACGTCAGCATCCCTGGATGGACTAGTCGACAGATACCAAGTCACATCAATGCAGCGTAGGAGGGTTATCGCCACACATGACTGCACTCGTGTTACGCTTTCTGTAGGGATAAGACGATGTTTTTCCCCATACCGTACGATTCCGCATGGCACGACAATGATGGTCATGAATTCAATTTTACCCTGAGGACGAGGTAAGATTTGAACTAAAGTCCGCTTCGAGTAGTGTACTTGGTGACGAGGATGTTTTTCCGATGAGCTACTCGATTACCCGTTGCATGATGGTCTTCGTATCGAAGTTACACTCCCCGTATCGCTTGCTCCATCTCTCTACAGACTCGCATGATGGCACCGCAGCCAGTTACAGAACTCGTCTGCATAATGAGAGTTATCGACGGCGGATTCATCGACCGAGCACTTCACCCATCAGCGCTCCGCTCGCTGCTGTACGAAGAAAAGGACAAGACCCTTCGACCGCAGTATCGACTACCGATAGCGAACAAGGTTACGATCAAGAATAAATATTTAACATCAGGAGGATCGATGACTTGTTCCATCAACAGGGAGCGAGAGTTTACTCCAAGATGTACTTCAGATCAAGGCCACATACCATCAACTCGAGGGTTAGGAGGTGTATATCCCTAAGACGTCAGATGTGGTATGGGCACTGAGTTCACTAAGGATGCCCTTCTGATTCACAAATTCACTAGCAAAGATTCACGGATCTCATGCAATGGTGGTAGGTTTCAACCCTATTCGATCGGTTTGTCGTGGTCTTCGTGGATGAATACTCATCTGGCTCAGGAGGGGAGTATGAGGGATATTTTAGGGTCGCTTGCATCTCGAGAGACTCATCAACAGACGCCAAGTTCGCAAGTGCAAGTGTTAGCTTATCGAGGCGAGACTGGGGTACGTGGTGTCACTTTAGAGTGTCGTTGACCCCAGAAGGTCGAGGTCAGCATGAGCCTCCTGAGAGACCCAAGTCGCCTTCGACATAGTTTCGGATCGGGAAGGGTATTACAGGAGGTTCATCGAGGAGCCCACTAGCGAAGACTATGACGAGATTGAATCTCAAAGGAGGTCAAGTTCGAGTGGAATGATCTCGCATGAAGGCATTCCAGATAGTCAAGATAGCGCTACTTTAGCCTCAATATTTCGATATAATCCTTAAAGGGGGACAAGAGGTACATGTGTTGTATTGTAGGATGCCTCAGCATGGACTGGACGCGCTTTGATACAGTCCAAGAGAGTGGTAGCTTATGGTTCTCGCCAGTTGAAGAATCATGAGCAAAATTACCCCACGAACGACATGGAATCAAGGTGCCCATAGTCCTTTCCTTTCAAGATTCGCGCCACTACTTATAGTGCTGTGCAGTTTGTCATCCATAGACATTCTCCGCCCCTTCGAGATACTCAGAGGTGCGCCGTGATACCGCCTGGTTTTCACTGCCTGCCTAGGTGTCTGAGGTGACTCATGTCTCCATGTTCGAAAGTACACCCATATCCGACCATGGTGGACCTGTGGGAGAAAGCATCGTTGATGCAGATTGGATCTTCTAGAGATTCCGTATAGTATTGATAATGAGACGCTTGGCAGCGCAAGACCGTGAGGCAAGTGAAAGTGATCATGGAAACATCGCGGGAGTGGAAGAGGCAATGTGGTAGCACGAGACATGATTGCGCACATCATCCCTTTTGTTTAAAGGGATGAAGGTACGCAGCCTTAGTTTGTGTTATAAATTAAATGACTAGTTATACGTATATTATACAAGGTACATAGCATATGCATGTAATCGTAGGTGTTAGGTGTGTGTGAATTTGGGGACAAAATTCTTTTTAGGGGGGAAGAATGTAAAACCTCAGAAAAATTAAATTTTCGAAAATGGAAAATAATAAAATTGCTAGAATAGTTCGTGAAAGCTCAGTGCTCCTGTATTATCGTATGACGAAATGGATTTGCGCCGTTGGATTCGTCTCGCAAAATCTAGTGACCAAGAAAAGTTTCGTTGAATTCGACACTATCGATTCTCAACATGAATTTATCTGAAAGTATGTCCCCAACATGGCTAACAAAGCCGCTTTTTATTCCAGGCCCAATAAATTATATCGAGGGTTGTCCACCAAAATTTATCGGAGGGTTATCCACCAAATTTTATGTGAGGCGTCCAATAAATCTCCAGGCTTCCGAGGGTCAGTTCCACCAAATTTTATTATTAAAGTATGTCCAATAAATTTTATCTGAGGGTCACCCACCAATTTTTACTTTAGGTATGTTCAATAGTCTCTGATATCTGAGATTAAATTATCGAGTTTTCAAAAAACAAAATCTTTGTTTTGAAAAAACGCTTTTCATACATGGCATATCAGATGTTGAGAGTAGTTAATGAGACTCAGATAAGACTACGAGGAGTAGCATCTCATTCGACATGCAGATTCCATTCGCATCACATAATCGTGATTGGAATGCATTAGTGGTACATGACCATTGCAGCAATTTACGTGGGAGTGCTCGTAGGATTTCACTTTACCTGCATTGCTCACCTAGTCGTGGGACCCCTTTCGTGCATGTGGGATGTAGGGAGATGGCACTCACAGAGGCGATAATGAGAAGAAAATCCCATTTGTGGTTTTCTTGATTTATATTTTTAAATTAGAATTTTAATTTTGATATATTTTTCAGATAAGATGCAGGTATATTTAAACCTATGGACTATGGTCCTATAATCATGTGCTTATATGTTCGAGTATGGATAAATGGGCCCCATATGTATTATTTTTACTCACAAGTAGATGTGGACTCTGTGGTCATTGTATAATATCAATGCTGCCATGTACTGCACATGTCAGATTTTGTTTGTAGAGCTCCCCGTACAAAGGAGACTCTGCCTGATTTTCGTTAAATTCTGGGTCCCGGGAAAAGAGGACTCAATGGTGTGGTGTCGTTAATAAACATCCACGAACCATGTCGACGGGGTCGCCGACGGGACCCTAGGATTCGGTGTCATCTTAGCCAGAACTCATATCTGAGTAAGATCAAACTGTACTTCTCACCTTCCATAACTTATCGAAAGTAACAAACTTCGATGGAACTCTATTTAGAATGGTGGTCGCAATCATTAGTACTGTCTCCCCAAAAGGAGATAGCAACTTTGTTTGTGCCATCATCGATCTTATCATATTCAAAAGGGTCCATATTCCTTCTTCCGCCATACACCATTTTGTTACGGAGCGTAAGGAATGGTCAACTGGCTTGAAGCATACCCTTCCTCATCATAATACATGTTTTAAACAAATTAGATAGATATTCACGCTCTTCATCCTGCCTCAGAAGATTTATTTTTAAAGTGAATCATTGATTCTCAACCACGTACTATAACTTTTGAAGCAATCCATCAAGCTCATATATCCATGAGAGATGAATTAAAACACTAATATCTGGTCATCCATAGTAGAACTAATATAAAGTGATGCAATATCGAAATTCCATGTCTCGCTCTTTATATTCATCACACAAATGTCAAAGTGAATAAGCTCTAAGGAAGCAGTTACTCTCGCTTTTCGGTGTTGCAAACTTGGCATTCCTAATCAAACATCGCCACATACAGTAAATCTATCTTTCGATAGTCTTAAAAGACTAAATTTTTACTTAACATTTTTAGACAAAATCTGCCTTTATGTGTCCCAAATTAGCATGCCATTTAATATCATTCAAGAATTGCCATTTAAATTACCAATGAAAACATATGTGCTTTGGCTGATAGGAATTTTATCAATGCAATGAACTTGAACTTATTATAACCATATCTTCAGAAATCTATAATGTCTAATAATACTCTTGTAATAATAATTTTGTCAAATACAATTTTAAACCAAGTTTAACCAATATTACTAAGGCATACGATTCGACAAATCCTCCTGGGCATAGAGCACATCATGGGTATAAGTAAAGGCTTTTCCAAGATTATCAATTTGGTGCCAATCTGGCAACTCACATGTATTATTTCCCATGTAAAGGTTTCTACTTTTTGAATTTACCAACCACATATGCATTACTGGTCCTCGCTATGGCTCTGTCATAAGTCTATAGTCCGTGAAAGGAATAGAATCAGCTTAGCATTAGCAACTACTTCAACAAAAGCATCATAGAAATGAATTTGGTTATATTTTTACCCAGCTCGCCCAATCACGAGCAAAGTGACCACGTTTCCTGGCACTGAAGCACCATGTTCTTATTATGCTTCCAAGACGCTTCCCGTGCTTCGCGCTGAGCTCGCTTGAACAGTCTTATTTCTTCCCTTCGCTTGAAACCGTCTCCCTTTCCATTTCTTATGTCCAATTTCCTAAGCTCCAAATTTCGATCTAATCATATGTTTCTCCGCCTAGCAGGCTTATCGAGAAGACAATCTTCTTCTAAATTCAACATGTTTGCACTTACATCATCAAAGTTTTGATGTTGTCACAGGTAGGTGTATATTTATCCTCAGATGCTCCTAGGAATTTGAAGAGAGAGCAATCATGGTCATCCTTCTTCTCCCTTCGTCTCCTCTTCTTCTTCATTTTTTCTTTGCTATGGGCAAAGACTTCTCACCACTTATCATGTTTGACTATGATATCTGGCACGCTTCATATTATGATTTGATCGTTTTTGTAAGCATTCAAATTTCAAAGAATGACGCAATCCAGTGGTCAAGTACCACCACATTGTACTTTGACAACGTCCCGTGTCTTCAGACTACGCCGACATCAAAGCGAAACATTAGATCATTTTTGCCGCCAAAGATCATAGTGCGAGCAAACTTATCTCGCACAGTGCAGCTCTATGCTTCCATATCTAGCCTATGTTGGGCACTCGTCCGATGTTTCTAAGCTAGCCATCGGGTCGTGGTAGATTGTCTCCAGCATGTCTTGTTCTTCTAAGAGGTACTGAATTTTATGATGCCAAACATCATAATTTTTGTCATTCACTTTGTCTCAGTTTAGGTTAGCAACTATGCTCCAAGTAGAAGGCTAATGTTCAAAATAGAAAGGAAAACACTAACTTAGCCTAACTCATAACCTAGTGACCCATTTCATGTCACAAAGTTCTAAATCAAACAATAAGAAACTAATTCTTGTAAGAGAAACAAAAAGTCATGATACAGATACTAATCAATCTCTCCAAATAAAAACTAGTTGGTATGGTTAAATTTAAACTTGTGCCAATGATCTTATCTAGAAAGAGACACTTATTTCCAATCCTGACATCCCACAAAGTAATAATAGAAAATCCATACACATATCTAAAGATAAAACTAAATGTATATTATTTCATGTGTACCAAATAATTTCCAAAGTCATATAAATATCTATACGATATTTCAATAATGGAAAAGAAGATAAAATATATCCATATACTGTATCTATGGCTATTTTGCTAAACATTTGCTAATGTTCCTTTCTAAATCATTCATTTCTTTAAGAGAGGCGTTTATTCTCTTCTAGAAAATTTCTCTCCATCAATGTCCTAGACATTTTCCTCGCATCCATGGAAATGTATTCATTTATTTCAGACGCTTCAATACCTGTACTCTTGCAGGCTTCACCCTCCCTTTAATTTAGGAATCTTCAGACTTTAACTCATTTCGACCGTTCTACAAGTGCCTCATTTTCATTTTCCCATAAATCAAGTGGTAGTCACTAACATCCACATTTATTGTTCCCACCGACAACTCAGAATGCTCGTGGAAGGTTACATGAAAGTTGTATAACATATCATGCATAACACCAATGTGCTCTTCCAATGAATGATTCGAGTCTTTTCAGATTGACTCATATCTGGCCCAAAGCGATCATTTTGCTTCCCACTTACTTAAAAGTGGAGAAATTTTTCGCATTATAAGAGATTTGTCTCTATATACAATCAAGCATTACATACATGCTCCGATAACTAAGGAAATTTTAGTATCTGGCTTCAACATGTCATAATCATGATACTTAATAATACTTCAATATACATTTCTAATTTCTAAAACAAAATCAAACGAATTTCATGCTTTGAAAAGGTGTCTATAGAATAGGAAATTTAAAAAATATATAGCTTTAAATATTCTGGTCGGGGCAACCGAGTCCGACGAGGTCAAAACGTGCCGATCAAAGTTCTGGCCAATGATGGTCAAAGTCGCCAACAAGTCAACGTAATACTAGCACGCGGTTCAAGGTTTGCCACGCCATCGCTTCGACCGGGCCATGTCAAAGATGGAGTAGCCAAAGAGATGCCACATGTTTCGATCGCCACAAGCGCTTGATCGCTACATCATCAAAAGGTTTACAGAAGGCCATGTGGCATCCGCCACGTCATCCAAAGAATGCATCCATTCATTAAAGCCGATTTCCAATCGTCACCCAGAGGCCTGGTCAAAAATTCAGAATATCAATTTTCGAGAAAACTTCAAACAATAAATCAACCAGAAATCTAAAAATCCAAAAAATTTCGTTGGAAAGCATTTTTACGATCTTCAACCGTCGGAAGGGCTACCAAATTCTCAACCAAAACGGGTTTTTAAGAGCCCCTAAAAACAATCTATGTTCATTTTCCTTTGAAAAACACATTTTATTTTTCTGCAGAACATGAAGCACAAAGACAACCATAACCCGGCCCGGATTGTCAATAGCGCAAAGAGAAGGAGACTTACTTGTCGACGGCTAACCCGATGTCTTCAATGCCTGACATGATCCAATTACCGTAACTGAACTGTAAATCCATAGCATTTAACACCCTCTAAACTCTTATCAACAATTTGTTTAAAGGGATGAAGATGGTGATAACTCGTATATGACAAATATTATTAATGTTTTTCATCAAAAGAATCGAATCTAAATTCAATAAAGAAACCTTTATGTGTTTCGTTGTTCCATTTCAAAGAACAAATATAACCCTTCTCAAGGTCAGTTTCCTCAATGAGATGGGTTAAGGTTTGCTCAAGCCCTTACGGGAAGCATCTAACCTATAATCCAACAATACCAAACATGTCATCGCCTCTCAGTGATTGTGTTTCATGAGGATATTTTCCTTTCACACCTGTGGAAGGGCTTCTATGGATTTTCATGACATCCTTTCCTTTGATCTTACTTTGGTCGGGTCACTTCTTTGATAGCCTTTTACTGATATCTTATGTGAAAACTGTTCGAAATGATCCCACAAAGGAGCCTTACCCAAAACTTGTTTCTTCTTCCCCATGTCATAAATTAAATGTTCCACCAAAGATGCTGTTACACGTAAGTCAACCGTAGTAGTCAAGCTCTATCTTATCTCCGTGACACCATCAGGATTAATTTCAAGCAACCTCTATTTCTTCACTGTGTTCCTCATTCAGCTTCTATTGTTTATATGATGGCTTACTCATCATTTCGCGAAGCACCGCCAAGTTTTTGCCTCACTATAGTTCCCCGCTTTATCACTTGGTTGTTCACCTCCCAGGATAGAGAGATGCTATGAAGGTCGAGCTCGACGCCATGACATCCAACCACACCGTCCATGTCCCTCTTCTGCCGGGAAACATTCAAGAAAATGGGTTTTCAAGATTAAGTACAAATCTGATGGTACTATGGAACGCCATAAGGCGCGCCTTGTAGCCAAAGGTTATACTCAACAAGAAGGCCTTAACTACACTGAAATATTCTCGTCAGTAGCTAAACTAGTTACCATTAAAGTTCTTTTGGCTTTGGCTACCAATATCTTTGGCATTTGCAACAACTCGATGCCAACATCGCTTTTTTAAATGGCAACCTATTTGTGGAAGTTTATATGGATCTTCTCATGGGCTATCATCAAGAAAAACATTCCAAACCTAAGGAGGAGAAGCTTGTTTGTAGCCTTCACAAGTCTATCTATGGCCTCAAACAAGCATCCCATCAATGATATTCTATAAATTCCCCCATGCCCTTGTCTGTGGTTTTACTCCAACTGTCCGATTATTCCTTATTCACTAAGGGATCGAGTTCTTCTTTTTCTCTTCTTATGTATGTTGATCATGAGCAGTTCCATAGATTCAATATCACTACCTTTAATTCCCCAAAGAGTTTCACTCTCGTTCAAGTTGAAAGATTCGTAGTCATGCTATTTCTAGCCTCTCAGTCGTCTGCTCATCTCGGCATTTTTCATTCTTTCCCAATGTCATTACACTTTGCGCCAAGATATGAGTTATTTACTCGGAAACCCTCGGAAATCAAAATTTTCGAAAAAGCGGTAAAACGGAAATTTCTCAGAAAATTGGATTTTTTTCTAGATTTCGATGACGATGAAACGGATCGTCACTATCGAATCATCCGCGAAATCTAGCCATCACTGACTCTGCCTAATTCCGAGACAAATTTCAATTTCCCACGCTTTAGGCACCGAGAGCAAGACGACACTCTATATGTGATGAGCGCTGTCAGCAGCCACGGTCAATCAGGATGAGTCAAACAAAAGGCTTATGGGGACTCCATAGAGACAGACATGTGGCAACACATGTTTGGGTGGAAATCCAAGTGAATGGATAAGGTGATAAGGGGGAAATCCAAGGAGCCACTAAGAGGGTGACATGTGGTAAGTGAGAGGACAATTCTCTTAACCCAACTTGACCCAAACCAGTTGGGGAGAAGGGAGAGAAGGAAAAAGAGAAAGAGAGAGGGAAAAGAATGAGAGAATTTGAGAGAGGAGAGAAGTCTACCTTATCTCAGATTTTCCCACTTAATCTAATCACAAATCCCAACGAGGCAAGAGGCAAAAAGCCGATCCCCACTGCCAAGGGCCAGCCGCAGAGGCACAGATCATGGGAGTTTCGACAAACTCCTGGAGGTAGGGTCTTCTCCTACTCCTGATATTCCTTGTTTAAAGCTATGAAATGGTTCGAGTCGTGGAGGCCAAATGGCCAGCATCCAGTCCCAAAAGAAATGGGATCGAGTGTCGGAAGGGACTGGTCTCGACACCACATCTGTTGACCAGAATGCTGGGACACCTCAGACCGATTTACGGACCGGGAATAGTCCATGTGTTTTGCTTGCATGTTATCGGGCTGGATTGGATGGGTCATGAGCCAAAGTGAAAAATGATATGTTAACGCATGCTAAATTGAAGTAAGGGTCCTAATGTTTGAATTATATGAATATAATTATGTAAGAATCATTAGAATCAATATATGAATCGCATGATCGCATTCTATAAAAATGCCATCGCTACGTAGTTATGTGGGTGCACAGATGTTTGTTCACCATTCTTGGTGAGTGTGATATTTGCATTGACGATCGGGTCCAACACTGACTCATGGTTCAAAACATAAAAGCGAATAATAATTAATGTGTGTTTGGCTGAAAGTGTGGAACGCCTGGGTCCCCGGGCCTGAAAAGTTATGTAAGGGGTGTAAGAGACCGCGACGTGAGCCCTTAAAGTTCCAATTAGAAACAGAGACCACGGTAATATCTAAAGTTCTGTGTCGGGTGTGAGAGGACCTACTAAAGTTATCCGAAAAGTTCTGTGGTGGTAAGAGACCCGTATGAGTCAAAAGCTCAAGTTAAGGCATCTAAAAGAAAACACATACGTCATGGTTATCACTTAGACTCCCCCGAGTTGGGTGATGTGGGTCGGATTGGACTTTCTGGATTGAAAGCCACCATTGCGCGCATTGGGGCATTGGTGAGCCAACAAAGGTCTCAGATATGGTGTCATCGGGTATTACCACCCGACGCCTCTGTCACACTCGTATAAGACATTCGTGTGGAGAGCCTGCAGGATTGACTCGATGGGCATGAAAACATCTCATGCATGATACAAATCCATTCCATGCAGGTTGCAAATTGTATGGAATGTAGATGTCAGGTCAGGCCATTGCATGTACATTTTAGTGTGGAGGAGCCCCCTCAGAGAAGAATTCAACCACTCTGGCATCGCTTCACCCCCGTCGCGTGTGTAAAAATAATCTTTCAGTCCCGAGGTACTCATGGCGAGGGGACACATCCAAGGCCCTAGGGATGAAGGGAAGGCCAAATCTGGCCTTGTTCTTGTACTTTGTGAATTCTGGGAAGAAAACCCAGTTTTTTGTGTAATTTGTAATTAAATACAAATTGTAATTAAATTCGATTTTGTATAATATATGCAATTTGGTGAGTTTTTCAGGTTTCCGGAGCCCTTGTAGTAATGAGGCTAAGTTCTGGTGGTTTTACAAAGGGGTAGAACAAAAGGAATAGAAAAGAGGAATGCAGTGACAAATGGGATGGGCTATCGCCATTTTCGCCCTGGTCACGATCGGAACAAAGGTCACAACAAGATGGGCCCCGAAGGCCAAGGCTTCAAATGAAAGACCCGCCGAGAGTGCGCACCCGACATGGTCATATGTCGCTGATGGGCCACTTTCTGGCCTCGCGACATAATTATCGATGTCGCAACATGGTCAGCTCTTTGCGGTGTCGTGGACCCACTCTTGGTGTTGGCGACACCGGCGTTAGATGCGAGTTGCAAAGTGGTGTCCCGGTTGGCGTCGTATAATGGCCGTGTCGCGACATGGCTCGTTCGGGTCGCAACCCGAACGGTGCCTTCGATCAAAGTTTGACAGGAAAAATTTTTTCGTCGTCGCGACACGCCTCCGGCGTCGCACCGGTTAGGTGGGTCAGGTCACGACGCATGCGCGCGCCGCAGCGGTAGACAGAAGACACGACGCGTCAGCGCACGCATGCTGTAGTGAGCAAGACGACCGGCTAAAGGGTACTTAAACTGTGCACACACGACCTGACGGCAATCGATCGTTCTTCGGGGTCATCGTTCATGACACCGCTCATTCAAGGAAAATGAAATATAATAAAGGTTGCTTTCAATTTTCGATGATACAGAGTCAGAAGCCAGCTTGTTTCTGAATTGAAGGAATACATTGAAATTGCCGTGAAATCGAGTGTTTATGTTTGGCCCGCAACATTATCTAAAAGTAAAATCCAAGAGGCCGAGATGGGTTAATAAAAAAGTGAAAAGAAAGTCAAATAATGAAATTAAGGTCACAATAGAATGGAAGGAGAGAAATGTTTTTGTCAGAACACAATTTTCCCCATGCCACACTGAATTTAGCTACGTGGCTGATAGAAATTTAGAAGTCGTGGACTGTAATGTCAAGCAAGCCTCGAAGAGTAAACCTCACTTAAGGCCCAAATAGCTAAAAAATAAAAGTCATTGACAATCATTGATTTAGTGGTCTACGTTAACAGCCCTACTCCCAAGGCACCGCCATGACATTAAACCATTACCTATTTCACTCAAATTTCAAGAACCCAAGCTCAACCCAACCTTTCCTGTGCTCAGCATCCATCTTTGAATTTTGAAACCCATCAACCAGAAGCTCCAAAGAAAGGGAGAAAAGACTCCAAATTGTTGAACGACCTGTTAACAAATTTCTAATCCACTTTGAGGTATCAAGAATCAGAACCAAATTTTTGGGTTACAGGAGCCGCAAACCTTCGGGAAGAAGATATATTCATCAGAAAGGGAGAGTTTTTCTAATTTGTTATGCTTTTGCTTTGGTAAAGAGCATATTAAAATAATATCTAAATACTTTGATATTTGAATAAAATTTCAAGCCGACTCACAAATCGATTGTTCAAGGATATCTCAACAGGTTTTCGTGTTATCTTTATCTTCGCTTAGGAATAAAATAAATAATTATGTTCTTTCCAAGAATGTAAAATTAGTAAAGAATCGTGGCATGAATACCTAAAAACCGGAAATTATTGAGCATTTACCGCTTGTTTAAATTCGCTTAGCTTGCAAAAATCAAAATCGTTATCACGATAACAAAATACTGGTTAAAATAAAAGTAAAACAAGAATACAAGTCTTGAAGAAATAATACACTAGGCCATCAAAACTTATGAAACTTCTTGACAGAATAAGGAAATATCTTCCTAGATTCGTGGATTTAGAGTCCACAGCTTCCTGTAACTCGGTTGATTATCGATCGAGGCGCAACTTGTGTGAATATTTGCAAACAACAAGAAACGATGTAGGCCATCCTCGCGTACTGGAGCTTTCTAAGCCTACCCTCAAATATGCTTGCGATGTTCTCTAGTTCTTGATTTTGAGCCAATATATAAGCCTTGTATTTTCTAATAAACAAGAATTGAAAATCGAAATTCCAATCCTCAGAATAAACCTCACAAGAAGAGGAGCCCTACAAATTATTCAATTAGCCATAAAAGTTTAGTATAAAGAAAGAAAAACAAGTTTGGGGAACAATATTTCCACTCTTGACAATGAAGAGCTGAAGAAGTAAAGGTAGTTAGTGTAAATAAGGAATAAGTTTCTCACTGAGAATTATTTCTCGAATTAAGTTAAGAGGGTGTTTTAACACCTAGCACCCTAATGCCAACTATAGTTACAATTAAAAGATCTCAAGAGTAATAATAGAAAGCCTAAGAAGACAAATATCAGACTATTCCAAATCTGAAAATAAAGTGCAAGAGTTCAAGAACAAAAGAATCTTTCTTGAATCAAGTACATGGAAATTGAAATTCAAAAAGAATTGTAAGATGAATCAAAGCAAAATCGAGGAGAATTAGAAAAAGAACAAAGAAGAAGTGGCAGGTGAAAGTTGGAGGTGTCACGCCAGACAAGATGGAAACTGGTGATTTACAACCTAAATTTTTCCCATTATCTACCCAATTACCTGGGCCCAAAGATATGCCTCAAAGACCTCATTGATTTTAAAGGTTGAATTTACCTACACAAGGAGATCAATATGAAAACAAGCATGGGACTTTGACAAACAAGCCTAAGAAAACCTGTGAAGATTAATCAATTCAAATATATGAAGATGAAGATTGATTATTCCACGCCACGTAACGCGACTGTTAAATAAACTGCTTAAAATACATTAGTTTATTTTCAAGAAATTCTTCAGATAAGTATGTCATACCTGTTCTTGCATCAAACTGAAATTAAAATATAATACTGTTATATTCTGAGTCTCATCAAAAGGTGGAATGGGAAAGACTCCATGGGTACTAAATCTGAAAAATGTCCTTAAAATTTGCTTAATTGTTTGAGTACAAACAATTTTCTCTCTCTTTTCGCTGTGACAAGCAAAATTTTAAGTTCAAAATTTGATGAGTCCAAAAACTCATTAGATTTTTAATCCATTTTTCTAGCTTTAATATGAAAATGCTGAATCATTCAGAAGGATAATCGACTCAAACTTAAATTCTTCCAGAAAATACGCCATAGACCAAATTTTAGCAAAATAGTGTTAAATCAAATTTACGTTAGATCAGGTCACACCTGGAATTTGTCGCATGAGTCTGGGCTTCAGAATCTGTCAACATAGAAGTTCAGTCTGAAGAATTCCAAGTCACGACATCAACAATCTGGGCTTCAAGAAACTTAAACGTGAACAAGCAGGTCGTGACTCAAAGAAGTTGAGGTCATACAAAAGATGACGTATCTGATTAAAGGAAACAAACAACAAATCTGTTACAATATCACTAATACAACGCACTACTAAAAGGATAACGATGCAAATACAACCCCATCACATAATATCTATGCCTATAGCCACAGAGGTCTCAAAACAAAAGAAGTTTAACTGTTTTAATGGTATGTTAATCTAAAACGCATTACATGAAAGTCACACAAAACCCAGTAACCATCTACACAAAAATGATCAAACCACTGCCCAGGTCAACTCAAGATGAATGTGAGCGTAGAAAGAGGTCTGTATATCATCATACCGCGACCGGAAAATAGCTTGAAAGAAAAGAAATCACAGAACGCGGAACCGGTAAGAACCTCAAGAAAAAGAAATGGAAAGCAGAGTCGCTGGAGTCACCATAATGTTTCATATAAACACTCGAGTAAATTTACTACCAATATCAAGGAAC
This sequence comes from Tetrastigma voinierianum, assembly GCA_016808115.1. NCBI lineage: Eukaryota > Viridiplantae > Streptophyta > Magnoliopsida > Vitales > Vitaceae > Tetrastigma > Tetrastigma voinierianum. The sequence continues at coordinate 7,871 of JAEQBH010000236.1, read as the reverse complement.
ACTAATAAAGATGTCACATCACTTACGTCGCTGCATCAATCGATAATGGTTCGCAAGACAAACCGCTGTAAATGGCAGAGGTCGCATCGATCATGAGCCATCGCTTCCAGCGTCGCGACATCAACTCGGCGGTCGCTACATGTGGTAATGCTGAGTCGGGCTTTTTCTTCGATTTCCACCAAGAGCATGTGGATTCACCAGCCCTTTTTACAGATAACAGATAGCTTCTAATAGTAAAGTAGTTTTCTCCTTCTTCACTACCCAGAAAAGGGAAAAGAAGAGGAAACTCAAAGGTATATTTTATAGATTTTATTTTTTATTTTTTTGTTGCTTTTATTTTCCTTCGGTTTTGAATTCGCGAACCTGCAAGTAGAGACGAGTGCAGAGTCGATTTACTAAGGCGTGTTATTTTTCAGATACGCTCTGGAAATTTATGAAATTTAGACACTTCTTGAATTCATTTCTTTCAGATTTATTGCATCATGGTCTGCAGATATCATGACTCATTTGATTTGCAAATGACTGTAAGTCGCCTTACCCGGATTTGATCATAGGCTGTGCCTTCCTTAAACTTAAGGTAAATTAATTGCCCTACTTACTTTAATCTACGTTGAATAGATAAGTTCTGGGCCAAAAATCAACACTGAAGTCGAGGGAATGGTTCTGCCTGATATCCGTGATGCCCTCCGAGCACACGTAGACTAGAGATTCTGTAATTGCATTCTTTCTGGCATGTTCGACTACCATCGGGGATGAATCAATGTAGCCTCCAGAGAGTTCATTTTGATAAACTCCTTATTCGCTCAGCAACAAGCCTCCAGGGGTGTATTTAACATATAAATGATTCGAGAGAGTCCACCCCAATCTTAAAAGTTCCTGTTACCAGATCCTATCAAGGGAAAGGATAAACCCATATGATCCTCAAAGCTTCTGAGCCATCATCAAATAGTAGAACAAGCAGAACCTATAAGGTAAAGCTCTGCTAGTTGTTAGGAAACGGTGTGAAAAGTATCGAGAAAGAAAAATAATCTTATTCCTGCATAAGGAGAATGGAAATACAGTATTTGGTTTGATCTGTCCCTGAGAGAAGGTATGATATTAGTCCAGAAAACTGAGAAATCCAATCTCGCCATATCAGGGTGCTCCTATGTAAATCTAAGATCCATGGTTGGTGTGAACAGAGAGCAACTGATTAAATGAATCAATTGCTCATCGTGATTTCATTTATGAGCCATTTCTCGCAAGAACTCCATCAATCCATTTTATATAATTGATTTTTAGTCATTCATTTTGTTTTGAGTATTTATAATTGAAATATATCTAATGAAAAAGGATTTTTAATTTCCGTCTTTATAAAACATTCATTGGTGAGTTTTGAGTCCAAATAGTATGAAATTTTTAGTAGTCAAGTAGTTGACCCTGTAATTCGCTGTCACCTCTGGGAATGATACATGGACTTACATTCATTTACTAGAGTGACTGCGGTATTTGGGTGCTGCTACACAGATCAACCTTGTTTTAATCCCAACATTAAGAGAAATTTATTTGAAGGCCAAACTATCCAAAGAGTTACTATGTAGAGACCAAAGGCCTTAGCTATGTTAATTGAGGGTTTTAGTCTATAGAAGCACACATCAGCACATCTGCCCATCCATTTCTTCTTCCATTATGAGTGGTAATGGCTACTGACTAAGATTTGATCAAGTTTATCTGTCTGACAAGATATACCAAAAATAGTCAAATTCGATGCTCATAATGACTCAAATACCAATGAAGGATATTTTTACCAAGCCTTCTAATTTCTCTCTGCTCTCTTCCTCCAAGATGCCAGAAAATACTGAGAGCACACTTGTGGTGGAGACAGGGTCAAAGTATATCGTTTCTGTATGTTAAATAGTTAGTTAAGGCTTAGTTGACATGTATCGTTTTCATCGGTCGATCTATTTATTTGATGTTTCAACCATTTGATTTAGTTATTTGTGGCAATAATCCAATTAATCCATTTCTCTGATTCTTTCATTGCCTGCTATGATAATATGTTTATGTGTGTTATAGTCCCCAAATGCGAGTTGGTCCGATATCTATCATCGAAATTAGAGAGAAAAGTTAGGTTTGAAATATTTGAATTTTCACCATATTTCATGATATATCGTGTGTCTGAAGGTCGATAGATATCCTATCGAAGACCAAATTTCAACAGAATTTCAGAACTAATATCATTCATCAGATCAAATCTCAACAAAATGTAGTTTGTTCGGGGGTTCAACACCGCCCATAAACCGTATAGATAACTCTCTTTCCACAAGTCATAATCTTTATTATAGAAGTGCAAAATATTTTATATATTTGTCTCTATTATTTTATGACGTTTTTTAATAAATTTTGCGAATATTTTAAACCATTTATAAGAATCAAATATAAAGAGGCAATATATAAAAGTATTGCATTATGTTTTACGTTATTATTACAACATCAAATTCTTAAAAATTAATCCTTGAATAAAATATTTTTAGAATCATAAGAATTTGCTTTTTAAAAATGTGATTAAATATATTTTAATAAAATGAATTTAACTTAATAAAGAAATATAACATAGTAAAAGAACAGAGGAAAAAGAAAACTCCAAATTCTATATATATTTCATTCCTTTTGTATGCTTTCTGTAACACCTTGATATATGTAAATTTAAATATATTTTAATTTTAATACTTTTATCATCGATATTATGTAAAATATCACCCTATGTGTCCTCAATATATATGATATATAAGAAAAATCTACATTTGATATATCTGTAGAAACTATACTTTCATCACATTGGAGAAAGTTAATCCAACTCAAAGAGAATATGTGTTAATTTGTAAGATTAAACTGTGGACTAGCGTCCTTGAGTTACAAGTTGGTCCAATATCTCACCATCATAAATTCATGAAAGTGGTCCCAAAGAAAAAAATCTAAGGGAATATTATAAAGCAATTTGGAAGACTAAATGTAGACTAGTGATTTATCTTCTAATTATGGTCTAATCATTGCTGAGAAATTGCTTCCTACTTTAAATTCTACAATCCCGATGATTTTATTAGTGTAAGCTAAAAAGTCCAAAATATTAAGGTAGATAGGAGCATCTTAGCAATATAATATAAATAATAATCTCACTATAAGGAGAGGTTTTCGTAGAACAAAATAAAATTAAGAGGATATGTCTGTAAAGTAATGTAATATTATACTAATATGAAGGAGAGATAACCAAGATCTCTTATAGATGTCTTATGGCAATTTAAAACGAAATAGAAAATTTTAAAGGAGCAATTTTGGGTCAATAATAAAATGAGAAAGTCATTTTGAAAAGGAAAATTGTCCAAAGCTAAATTGATAAATGACTAGAAAATATTAAGAAAAAGTAAAAATGAACAGAATTTCATTACAAAGTTTCTATTTAGTAGTACCAGATACAGACAGCATAAATTATAGTTGACAAAAGAAATTGGGATATTTTAGAGACGTCAAACCTTCTAACTGTCAACAAACCGCCAACCTCCGAATACCCAGACAGATCACATATCTGATATCATACCATCGTGTCTCATTCAATCGAGACTATTTATGAGTAAAAAGTGAGTCTCCAACCTGTCTCCTTTCAACCATATTCAAAATATTATCCACATCTATGTCAATAGGCTTAAGAGTTTATTTACAAACACTTAAAACTGAGATATAGCTACTATTTGATTTAAAATGTGAACATCAAGGCTCACATGTCTACTCTACCACGCCTCATGAGTGGCTTCTCTCTGCCCACCCAGTTTGTCCCGTGACTTTAGTTCTTTTTCCCATGCAAAATGAGTCACACCCAGTAGAGGGAATACCATCACTCCTATGCGCTACTCCCAATCGTATGTACATGCACATCCATTCACACCATTTACAATCATTCCATCAAGAATACGCCAATTTATAAGAGAATCCTATACGCTACGCCATGCCATGAAACAGACAATCATTCGCGTACCATGCGCCTTCAGTCCTCACTATTCTCACACAACGCCAAGTCACGTGAAAAAACCGGCTATTCTAGATGACATCCAATGATCATTTTCAAAGCAGCAAATTTCATTTGTTTATAAACTAAGATTTCGATGATACATCACAATTATAATTTTATATTCAAAATCCATGCGCCAGGTAGCGTATTTTCGTGTCTCACCACGCTCCATAAACCGTACACTTTTACTACTTTCACTCAGCCTGGGGATTATGTTTGACCATAATTGCGGTCTTCACCTGTAGTGGTTCATCCCAACTTGTCAAGGCATAAAATATACTTTCCTTACTATTTAATACAAATCTGACTCATTGACGTTGTCCCATTTAACTAGCCACCTAATTAAACACCAAACACAGTGTTGATTTACCAACCATGCATTCACACCCATTTAATGCGATGTCCCCATGCATATGCGATGCAATTATGCCATTGCGTATTTCATATCATGTCATATATGCTTAATGTTAGTGACAATTTTATCAAACATGATATCACTGACTCATCCTAGGCAATTATTATATCAAAACATGCATATAATTTCCTACATTAACTCCTATTCATGTCAATGTATCACACAAGCATAGTGTATCAACATTCCTCTGTCAAAACAAGCATGTCATGCCATGCAATTAGTACAATTTTTTTGCTTATGATAAAAATTCTGTTAGTCGTCATGGACACCAAATGCCGCTTCCTCGGCATGTGACGATTCAAACTCAAAGAGCTTTTCAAAGAGTCAAAGAACGCTGAATTGGAGTCTGTTTCTAAAGATATGGTCGCTAGAAGCCTGACGCAACAAGGGCCACAATATTGTTCCAATCCACGCAATAGTGTGCCCGAGGGTTGCAGGAACATTTTGCCAACTCCCGTACACGCAAGTTTTCAACCCAAATTCGCTCCGGGGCAGCCCTTTGACGCTTACAACCTGGGCCTCAATCAGACCGCAAATGGGCCATATTCCAATTAATACCACAAACTATGCCACAACCATGGTACAACGTGGTCCTAAAAAGAAGATTCAAAACAATACCAAAGGAGAGAAATAAACCAAGGTGGAGAATCCCTTACCTCTCGAGCTAAACTCTGCTTTCATCATAATGACTTTACTTCACATGTCCGATGAGTTCCGATCGTCTAACACCGCTCCTTTTCTCCATTCTTCCTTCTCTCTTCTTTCTTTTCCTCTCTTTCTTCTTCTTTCTCTTCCCTCTCCCATTTTTTCCCTTCATTTTCCTTCTTTCTACTCCCTCCTCTGCTAACAACTCCCGCACTGTTTATAGCATTCTCCATGTGCCATGCATGTTATATACGCCATGCCATGCCACACATACTTGCCACGTGTCCTATACGACAGCCTTCGCCATGCATCGCGGATACATGGCTTGTCAGTGTGTCACCCACATGGTTCGCTATGTGTCACCCACATTATTTTTTGCCATGTGTCTCCTCGACACACCCGTTGTCTCAAAAACGGAAATTTCGACTCTCCTTCCTTCATATCATAATTCAACGAAATCACCGGCAACTAAATTTCCTCGGTGATCAACCCAACGACGGTGGGTCCCCGCTTCTTTATCATCCGAGATCTAGAAAAACTTTCAAAGTTTTCAACCCGTGATCTTTAGCCGCAAGTTCACCGTGGTTCCATTATTTTTCTTTCGGGAAGTTCAAAATTTACCTGTTTTACATATTTTGACAAACTTATGTGAAGAATGTGACAACAAAATCTCTTGAAAGAAAATCTCAGACTTCTTTTCAATGTTGAATCTACCTTTAAATAATGAATCCATCAACATTGAGAACTTTTTCGAACTATTACTTATAAAGAAAAAACAACATACACAAGAAGGTATATGTTGTAATTCTACTATAAGTCAACTTGATTCATATTCATAAATGTAGTCGATGATGCTTCGAGGACAAGCCTTCACACCAAAAGCAAACAAAATTTATATAGCATGGAAAACCAAGTCCTAATACTCAAGGTAAGAGTTTGTTTCCTTGGAGCATATGCATAGGGGCCGCCCCGACTTATCACTAAGTCCAATTTAGTCCCAGTTTTTTTTTTTTCAACCTCACGGGGATGCCCCAGATGTTTAGTGTCTAGCTCATCCATGCCCCTACCATTAGTCAGACAAATGGACAAACAAGCTTAAACATCACACGTGGAATGCCATGTAGATATCTTTGTCTCTAACTTGAGATCGCAATTTTTCCCAACCCTATTTTGATGTACTCTTGTTTGGGAGCCACCATTTTAACCCAAAACATATCATAATTGACCTAAATTCTCCTAAATCAGATTTAAATGAAAAGGTTTCAACTGAGAAACGTAAATCTTTCCTTCTTTACTCGAATCGACATGGAATGTCATTTTGTTTCTCTTCAACCCCTTTCGGGTTTATGAGAAAATCCAAAGAAATAAAAGAAAAGAAACAAATGTAAAACAAAGACTTCAACTTGTGTTTGTTTAAAGAGAAAATCCAAAGAAATAAAGAAAGAAAAGAACAAAACAAAGATGTAATTTTTGTTTTTCTCTCATCCTATTTTGGTTTATGAGAAAACCCAAAGAAAGAGCTCAATGTAGCTTTTCCTTTATCGATTTAGTATATATATATATATATATATATATATATATATTTAATCTTTCCTTCCAACCTTTTCAAGATCCAAACAGAGCTCTAAAGTTTAAGCATAAAATTACTTTTCATAGGTTCTGGGTTTAAATTCCTTGATCATTGTTTTTAGTGATTTTCGCTTTTCTACTTTTTTGAGATCGCTGGTTTTGTACAGTAAGAAGAAACCTGAGGAGCCATCGAGGAAGCATCAAGCAGAAGTTTTCCCTTTAATTTAATATCGTATCACAGGGTTAGGAAAATCTAACTCAAAGTCAAGACTAAAGAGATATGTACTCCTAAATTTCAACAAAACAAAAGAAAAGAAAGAAGGTTGTTTTGCAATTTTGTTATGAAGGGGCTGGGAAAAATGTGTGGAATTTGTCTTGTTAGAAAAAGGGCTCTCCCACCTGCTGATACATTCTTCATTTCATTTTCTAGAGAGATAAACAGAGGAAGATAAAGTGGAGATAAATGAGCTGGGGTTTCCCAAAAGTCAGGAGATTTCAAGCCTGCACTCTGCTGCTAACCAAAGTAAAGTATTTATTTTCCTCATATTGCAAGGTTTTTAAAAAGTCTAGATTTGAAATATTAGTGTGGTTTTCTAAAACTTAGATTTGAAACCCTATAGATTGTTCATAGAAGCAAGAATCTGCTCGTTTGATCAGAGAGAGAGTCGGGTGAGTTTTTAAACTCTAATCTTAGATTTGAAAACTTGCTTCCTAAACTTTTGGAACATATGAAACCCAGAACAAGAGCATAGTATTACAGTACCTGCTAGGAATGGGTATTTGATGCAGCTTGTGATTCTGGTTACTAAGTTTAGATTTGAAAGTCCCTAAAGATTCCCTACAAGTTAACAAAGAACCATTTTTTCATAGGAGACTCAGATTTTGGAACTAAAAATCAATGCTTTTATGGTAAAAACCCTTCACTTTGGGGATTTAAAGGAATCAAGGTGCCTGAAAATCAGATGTTAAGGCTTTTTTAGGAAAAGACCATAATTTATTTTGAAATTCTCAAGTTAAAGAGCTAATAGATTTTAGTTTAAATATTTTGATTCATAAAAGAAAATAGAGAGCATAAAAACCTAAGGAGTGCGTTGAAAATATTATTTTTACCCAATAGGATATTGTTCATATTATTAAGGTGATTTATGACTTTCCAGTTCTTGATTTTGCTAATAATTGAATATCATGTAAGGAATGTGA